>JARHVA010000964.1:0-50000 GCA_037957365.1 Torreya grandis
GTATACACATATTCTTTTTAAACTTTATTAGTTATTGATTATTTCTATCTTACAAGAACCCATCAAGTCTTAACCTATTTGAGTGCATGCATTAAGGGGTGCATCATGAAAGGGGTGGGTAGGCCATTAGTTCTTCACATGCTTTTTCTCCCTTTTTTCCACTTGCTATCTACACACTTATCTGCTAAAAACCATTTCCTTAAACTTTGCCTCTTATTTTTCACCCTCCTCTAGTCATTTTCCAACTTCATTTTTTCTTTCCCTAACCTAAACACCTTTTTTATAGTTTGCATTACTATATCATCTATGTCAACCTTGTATTATTATTGACCAAACTTATTAAAGGCTTAGGTTGGCCTCTAGATGACCTAGTACGTTTTTGTCAATAATGATACTACGTAAAACTGAGTTCAACTTATAAGCCAAAAATTTAAGAAGGATTTAGGGTTAGATTCACCTATATAAATAGATCCATTTTACCATTATTAGAGAGTAGAAAAGAGTTATTATTCATTTATGCTTCTTTATAATCTGATCTTCAACCATTCTACTTAAGGAGTATTAGCTTAAGGTTTCTACTTGGATAACAATATAGTCTTCTAAAGAAGTCATGGATACTATGGAATTTATTAGTGATTCTTAAAAACACCAAAAACCTATTACAAAGAACCTCTAGGTAATCGAGAGATAGAGTCTCAATGAGTTTATCTTCCAAATAAGTATCTCTAACTTTGCTCCTCTCTTTAGTAGATAAAAGTATCATATGTAATCAATTTTGAATATCTCTCTCTCTCTCTCTCTCTCTCTCCTCTCTCTCTCTCTCTCTCTCTCTCTCTCTCTCTCTCTCTCTCTCTCTCTCTCTCTCTCTCTCTCTCTCTCTCTCTCTCTCTCTCTCTCTCTCTCTCTCTCTCTCTCTCCATGCATTAGGGTTTTACCTATACATAAATTAATAAGGATTCTCTTATGCATGTTTAATTTTGTTAGTTTACTACCCCCACTTTGTTCCATAATCTTTGGTGAGCACTATATTAGATTTTTACTTATTATTAGTTTAGTGAATATAAAAACATAATACCTAGTTAGGTTTATTGCATAGTTTTGCTTGACTAGAGGCTTTAAAACCATCCCTATTGATATTATTGTTATAAGAGACCCCTTGATTAGGTGTCGTAGATCCATATTATTCATTACCATGATTATCTAATGTATCCCTAATAAAAATTATAAGTAGGATCTATCTTCTTTGAACTAGGATTTATTTGTAGAATTTGTTTATTTCCCATTGCGTATACAACCTCTCAAATGCTTTGTCTTTCTTATCCACATCTATATCAAACATAATATCTACATTGATTTGTTAACCACCGTATATAATCGACATGGCTTAGTTATCTCTAAAATCCTCTAGCTATTTGTTGATATTGGAACCCTTACCTATTAATTTATTACTTTTATACACCACTAGGAGATCCTCGTCTAGTGAAATTAAACCCACCTCATCCTCTTATTAGAGGTGATTATCCTCTTATTGTCTAACTTGATCTTTTGAAATTCCACCCTTTTTTTTTCTAAACCATTCAAATATAATTGATAAGGATCATGAATGTAAAGTATTCAATAGATGCTCTATTCATCTAGAATAGAAAACTTAAAACCATTTACATAACTTGTGACCATATATTCTTCTATTTCATCAAGTTGCACTCATATGGAAAGATTTTAAAACTTATTTTTATACTATTGTATGTTGTGATCATTTTGCATTAAATAAACCATAATTTATTCCATTTATTGTGGTTTATGTTATTCAAATTCTTGACAAATCTCATTTTCACAATCTATTTCTTCATCTATTTCATTTTCACCTTTCTCTTTGATTTGCAACAATTGTAGTCAATTGTTCCACTTATCTTTATAGCTCATTCATATTCTTGATCAACTGATCGATTAATGCTCATCCTCCCAAAATATTTACCCCTATTATTCAATCACATAATAATATCCAAAATTATAATTATAAAACCCAATAAAAATTCTCAAATATATTACCTCCAAGACTTGAACTTATTCTAATACTAGATGATGAAAATAAAAAACTAACAAAGCATGAAAATATTAATAGGAATAATAATCATAATTTCAAAAAAAACTATAATATTCATTGATTCAACTTGAATGAATAAAATAATAAAATAAAATTATTTAAGTAAACCTCAACTCATAATTGAAATTAACATGACAAAATAAAAAATTGAAAAACTAATAAACTTCCTAGAGTTAATTGCCCCTGTTATAAATAATAACTTGATTTTATTAATAATTTTTTTATGAAAGATCAAACAAGAATAAAAATTAAAAAAAATCTTATAAATTATAAATTAATTATGCTATATGAATTTCAAGCCATGTTCAAGTCTAGTTACTATGTTATATGTTTTTTGTTATTTTCAACATGACTAAAAATACTAGAATCTAATTTTGGACACCTAGATGATATTGTACGGATATCCAAATATACTATAATTTTACATAACCAATTAAGCATGATATGGAAACATTATTAATTCATTTATCTTAAATTTTAGGATAACAAGATATCAATCGTCTAAATGATTCAAAATTAATGGCCTTTGAAATATAGGTCTCTGCATCATTGGTACAATCCCACAACCTTTAAAAGGTTGTTGTCATTTGTTGTCAGCTAAAGTAACCCCGTAATCAATAATGAGTGATTAAATCATGAAATAATATTGGGAAGTACCTATTTATAACATAAAATTACAAATATGTTAGCTCAATTAGTTAATATATATTTAGCATGACACATTTCCATCATAGCTATCGTTATTCAGTACTCAGTTACTTAGTATTTGTAATTTCTATTCATCCCATATTTTTTATTGCTTATTATAATTCAAATCCAATATAGGATACATAAAATATCCCATATGTGTCATTAATATGATATTAATAGACTCACATATTTGTCAATTTGTCCTAGCATGAAGTTACTACTTGTATGTAAGAAGCCATTACATGTTGCATGAAATCACTACTTAACACTCATGGATTCAATTTTATCAATTTTAGGAAAATGATACATGTTTTATTTAATATTTTTGACCTATCTTATAAGACATTGGCATCTTGTGAAGACACTATCACATAATTATTCCTCTAAGGCCTACACTAGATGATGATACGACTATGCCAACTTCACTAACCAGTGTTTGAAATGAGCAAAAATGACATTGATAACTCTAGCATTGTTAAAAAAATATTATCTACCCATAGTGGATTTATTATCTTCATAATTTACACCCTGACTAATGGACATTTATGTAAAAAATATAAACTTAAATGACTCATCGGGTCACCACTCTATATGACTCTCTAGTTCTCTAGAATTCGCTATCCTTAGTGGTAGTGGTGTGATACACGAGTCATAATTGGTAGAAAAATTCATAAAAATCACATTTCAAAATTGCTAGGTTAGAAGGTTAATTTGTTTTCCTCTAACATAATATTTAATGTCCTCATTTTAATACTTTTAATTCTCCTAGGGGTTGATTTTGGCCTGTAGTACTATTATTCATCTTGTTTCTATCCATCAACCCTATTTTTCATCATAATTATATGTATAATCACTTCTATAATAAAATTTAATCATTACATATTTATTATCTAAAAATATCATAACTCTTTAGACTACTCATCATTACTAACATTTCCTACAATATCATAGTTAGCTTCCGTGGGAAGTCCTTGAAAATTCACTAAAATTAAATGTCATCCCATAACTAACTTATAGGTATAACTACAACATGCCTGAGATCCATATAGACTTGTTTAGGTATCACTTTATCACATTGGCTTCTTGAGGTCACCTCGACCATAATATCATAATCATTCATAATCTTTTGTAATCATTCATAATTTTCTTCTAACTAATTATGCAGTTATCTATTCAATTTTTTCCCTATCAAATCCTTCATCAACATGATCCATCAATCCATGAAACCAGTCATATCCCTAAGCTAAAATTAAAAAATCAAATCCAAGTTTGTCACTTTAGATTAATTTCCTACATCCTTGCTGGACATATCAAGCATGCGACAATCATCTTGAGACTTGTTAATATCAATCCAAATAATATAAAAATCATAAATCAAAGATAACTACTTTATATTCCTATTATACTTTCCTAATACATTTCCAACTATCATGACATCACTCAATCAATCATCCAATCAAAGTTCACGACTCTACCCAATATGCATACTTATCTAGGATACATCTAAATATCATGACATCACTAAATCAAGCATCCAATCTAAGATTGTATTTTTTTAATTATGCATCCTTAGATAGGATAAATCTAAATCTTATGAAATCACTAAATCAATAATCCAATCCAATCCCATAACTCTTCCTGACATACATACATGTTTGGCATATGTCTAAATATCATGAATTTACTTATCCACTCATTCAAAGTTTAAAAATTTCCCCCTGCCTCGACTAGGTACATTTAGGGTTCTAACTACATCATCTTTTACTCCCTCTCATATCTTTTTGATAGGTGCATCCTCAAGTAAACATATTGATTAAATTTTAACTCATTGATTTCATACATAGTATCAAATCAATCACCTTCATCATTTTAATTCATATGTTAACCCCTTCTTATTTTATCCACGCATCCCACCCTGTTGGAAATATTGTCATTGATGTCAAAGGTCTAGCATTATTGGTGATAAAGGCCCCATTGCATTTAATGATGTTTATAATAGATATATCTTGGCTAATGTGAGTTAATATTTATTTAATATTAATGAATATATTTTTGGTTGCATATGAGACAAAATAAGGGCCCATGGAGAAGTCAAAGAGCCACGGGGTAAAGACAAAAGAAGGATGGAACGCATTTTCCCATGAAGAGTCATCTTAGGGAATTATAAGAGTCACCAAGTGAAGAAAAAAGAGGAAGGGCACAATTTCTCATGAAGGGACACTTTGAGGAATATGAAAAGTCACCAAGATAAGGACAAAAGAGGGAAGGACATTTTTGCTCATGAAGGGTCACCACATGAATTTTCAAAGGAAAGGATATGAAGGGTCATACAAGTTTGGCACCATTTTCCATGAGGATTGAAGGGTCATAAAGGGGGAAGGCCAAAGGTCATTTGGAAATATATAAATAAAGGCTTGAGAATCCATTTTTAATATGGAAGAGAGAGGTTGATTTGATATTGTAATATCTAGCTTAGAAGAGTAATTGTCAGAGATGAATATGATTTATATTTGTTATATCTAGCTTATGAGAGCAAAGGTGAGAGAGAGGAAAGAGATGTTGTAATGAACTATCATTTGTTGAGATAACAACATTGAGAGATAGTTTTGTGGTATACATAAAGGGGTTGGTGCTCCTGTGGGTTGGTGCTCACGAATTGTTGTTGGGTTGGTGCTCAGCAAATGGGTTGGTGCTCTTATGGGTTGGTGCTTATGAACTATTGCTAGGTTGGTGCTCAGTAAAGGGGTTGGTGCTCCTTTGGGTTGGTGCTCATGAATTATTACTGGGTTGGTTCTCAGCAAAGGGGTTGGTGCTACTATGGGTTGGTACTCATGAATTATTGTTGGGTTGGTGCTCAGCAAAGGGGTTAGTGCTCCTATGGGTTGGTGCTCATGAATAGTTGTTGGGTTGGTGCTCAGCAAAGGGGTTGGTGCTCCTACAAGTTGGTGCTTGCAAATATTGTTTGGGTTGGTGCTCATTCATATACTTTAGATTGTTCTTCATGGTTTTTCCCACATTGGGTTTCCATGTTATATCTGGTGTCTCTCTCTATCTTGTGTGGTGTTTATTGTTTGAGTTTTATTGCATATCTTGAATGTGTAATTAAGTGGAATTTTATTAAGGGAATGTTTTATAAGATATGTGATATATTGATTCACCCCCCTCTCAATATATCCCATGCTTAACAATTGGTATCAAAGTAGGTTCCTTTTTGAAAAGTTTTATAGCTTGAAGGTAGATCAGGAAAGCATGATGGCTGGGTCATAGGAAGGATTTTCTACAAATAAGGCACCTTTGTTTGATGGAATGAATTATGCTTTTTGGAGCATGATAATGAAGATTTATTTGATGGCCCTTAGATTTGACATATGGCAAGCAGTGGTGGAGGAATATGAAGAGCCACAGACATCTACAATTACTACAGTAGAAAAGAATACAAGTGAATGTAATGCTAAAGCTTTAAATGCTATTTTATGTGGTTTATGTGAATCTGAATTTGCTAAATTTATGAAATGTAAATCTACTTATGAAACTTGGGTAAATCTTGAGAATATTTACAAAGGTGACGGAAAGGTTCATCAAACTAAGCTTCAGACTTTTAGAAGATAGTTTGAAAGTTTTAAGATGGAAGAAGAAGAAGATATATCAAGTTATCTTTTACAAGTTGATCAAATCATAAATCAGATTCAAGGTCTTGGAGAAATGTTGGAAGAGTCAATGGTGGTACAAAAGGTTTTGAGATCTCTACCAATGAGATATGATTGAAAGGTTTTAGCAATTGAGGAGATGAAGAATTTAGCCAAGCAAAAGATGGATGAGCTTCATCGTATTCCAACGGCATATGAGATACAGACAAAAAAGGTTAAACCCTCAAAGAGAGAAGTAGCTTTCAAGACATCAAAAAAAGAGAAAGCTAAGATTCAAGAATCAAGTGATAGTTCTAGTGATGATGAAGATGACAATGGAGCACTTTTCATTCACAAGTTGAAAAGGGGAACAGGTAAATATCAAGGAAAATTACCTTTTAAATGTTTTAATTATGGAAAGATTGGACATTTTTTAGCTAGATGCCCAAATAAGGGTAATGATGATGAAGAAGAAAATCCTAGATACAAGAATAATTTCAAAGGCAAATCTAAGAAGGGATTTGAGAAGAAGAGCCTATATTCTCAGGATCCTAGCTCAGTTGAAGATAGTGAAGTCAGTGATTCAGACGAAGAAGAGATTCTATTCATGGCCATACATGAAGGTGATCAAGAAGAAGAAGAGGAGGAAGCTAAAGTGAATATTGAAGGAGAAGTCATTTGTGCCTTAGAAGAGTTAGAATCTGTTGAGAAGAAGAATCGAAGATTGATGTGTCGAATCGAGAAAAATGAAAAGGAGTCAAAGGAAATTATTGATGATCTAACAACACACTTAAAAGAAGCCAAGAAGAATGAAGAAGATTTAACAGCACAGTTGGAAATAGTAAGAAAAGAATGTGAAAGGTATGTTATTGAAATTTCCTCTTTAAAAGAAGATATTGAGAATGCAGTCCATGATAAAGTAGTTAGTGATTCAAAATTTGAGGATAGCACTAACATGTTATATAAGATATTGGAAAGTCAAAAACCAAATTCAAATAAGACAGGGATCAGATTTGAAAAGAAAAGCTATGTTTAAGCTCATATAAAAGAGGAAACAAGGGAAGAAGTGAAGAGTACAGAGGACATCAAATAGAGAAGGATGGAGAGAACAAAGCTACAAAAGACAATCAGGTCAGAGATATACAGACAGGTCTTATTTTCATGGCTATTGTTTTTATTGTAATGGATATGGTCACAAGAAAGTAGAATGTAGAAAAAGAGATAACCATTTCAGAAATAAGGAGAAGGAAAGTCAAGTAGAGTCAAGCAGAAGCCACAACTCTTTTGCTCCTCTATTAAGCTTTGATGAAGAGACCAAAGTATGTTACAAGTGCAACAACTTCAGACACATAGCTTGATATTGTAGAATCATGTTTGAGTTAATCATGAAGGATCAGAGTTTCAAAGCTCCATTCATCAAGAAAAAGGTTCAGACATGTTCATGGTAGAAGAAACAATCTGAAGATTCTATGATGGTCAGACAACTCTGCATGTAGGAAATAAAGATCAACCATGGTTAATTGATAGCAGATGTTTGAGGCATATGACAGGAGATAAAAGTAAGTTCATAACTCTAAAGAAGATCAATGGTGGCACAGTGAGATTCAGAGATAAAACCACTTCCAAGATAGCCAGAAAAGGTACTTTGAGTTTGGATTATGGTAGAATTAAGACTAAAAATGTTTTGTATGTAAAAGGTCTTAAGCATAATATATTGAGTGTTAGTCAAATATGTGATCAAGGATACACATTAAAGTTTCATGATGAAGGTTGTGAGATTAGAAGAAAAGATTCAAATGAGTTGATTGCAGATGCTCAAAAGACAGGGAACAATGTGTATGTATTGTCAGATATCTTCTGAAAGGCATGATCAAAGGACATATTCAAAGATCTGAGAAAGGATTTGGGAGTAATTTCTATTACTTCCTACCATTGATGTTCAGTATCAATTGAGGGGGAGCTAAGTGTTAGCTCCAGGTAGGCCCTTTGCCATTCATGTCAAAGGGGGAGAATAATAGGTACATGTATGGGTGAAAAAATAGCTACAAGGAATAGGTATAGGTTTCTACAGTAAGGGGGAGTTACTATATTTTTTTAGATGACATTATGTGTAGGTGACAGGATATAACAATTTCATGATTGAGGTTGCCATCAATGACAAAGGGGGAGATTGTTAGAAATATTGTCATTGATGTCAAAGGTCTAGCATTATTGGTGATAAAGGCCCCATTGCATTTAATGATGTTTGTAATAGATATATCTTGGCTAATGTGAGTTAATATATATTTAATATTAATGAATATATTTTTGGTTGTATATGAGATAAAATAAAGTCCCATGGAGAAGTCAAAGAGCCACAAGGTAAAGACAAAAGAAGGATGGGATGCATTTTTCCATGAAGAGTCATCTTGGAGAATTCCAAGAGTCACCAAGTGAAGACAAAAGAGGAAGGGCACAATTTCTCATGAAGGGACACTTTGAGGAATACGAAAAGTCACCAAGATAAGGGCAAAAGAGGGAAGGACATTTTTGCTCATGAAGGGTCACCACATGACTTTTCAAAGGCAAGGATATGAAGGGTCATACAAGTTTGGCACCATTTTCCATGAGGATTGAAGGGTCATAAAGGGGGAAGGCCAAACGTCATTTGGAAAGCTATAAATAAAGGCTTGACAAGCCATTTTTAATATGGAAGAGAGAGGTTGATTTGATATTGTAATATCTAGCTTAGAAGAGTAATTGTGAGAGATGAATATGATTTGTATTTGTTATATCTAGCTTAGAAGAGCAAAGGTGAGAGAGAGGAAAGAGATGGTGTAATGAATTATAATTTGTTGAGATAGAAACATTGAGAGATAGTTGTGTGGTATACACAAAGGGGTTGGTGCTCCTATGGGTTGGTGCTCTTGTGGATTGGTGTTCATGAATTTTTGTTGGGTTGGTGCTCAACAAATGGGTTGGTGCTCCTGTGGGTTGGTGCTCGACAAAGGGGTTGGTGCTCCTATGGGTTGGTGCTCCTATGGATTGGTGCTCACGAATATTTGTTGGGTTGGTACTCAACAAAGGGGTTGGTGTTTCTACAAGTTGGTGCTTGCAAATATTGTTTGGGTTTGTGCTCATTCATATACTTGAGATTGTTCTCTGTGGTTTTTCCCACATTGCATTTCCACGTTATATCTGGTGTCTCTCTCTATCTTGTGTGGTGTTTATTGTTTGAGTTTTATCACATAACTTGAATGTTTGATTAAGTGGAATTTGATTAAGTGAAAGTTTTATAACATATATGATATACTGATTCACCCCCACTCTCAGTATATCCCGTGCTTAACACACCTCTCATTTATTTTGAGTCTTCATCAATCTTTTTCCTCCTTGCATGACCCCTTTAAGGGCCATCACTTATCCTAACTCTCATTACTTATTAACTCCTATGAACTTCACTTCTTTGTATAGGCATTATTTCTTCTAGTTAGAATGCCCTTTCAAAGAAGGAAAAAAATTATACATCTAAATTTTTATTTTTATAAATTTATTTAACATTTTACTAATACTATCTAATTCATTTACCATTCTTATTACATATCCCACATCACACTAGCTTTAAATCATCCGTTATTTCAATTAATTATTCTAGTATATGTCATCTAACATTAATATTCACTTACATAATTATTAAGGAATATAAAATCCATCACCACTTACCTTCATCTATCCCCACTAACACTCCTAGAAATCATAATATGAAACCTCATCTGATATTCATTTATTATTTTGATATTCTTATATATACCTCTAATCCTTTTTTATCCACTCTCTAGTGTTTTGTAAACATTTATAGTAATTTTTAACTTCTACTAAAGCTTATAGTTATTGATTTCCATCCTTCACAGATGAAATGTATCCCTCCATTTCTCTCTTCAACCTCCTATAAATTCACCTACATCCTGATCCCAAAAAATGTTTTTCCATAGTTCCACTACCTTGATATAATTATCAACTATGTAGAAACTACAATCATACTCAAACAATTATATTTTTTTAATTATCAATCTTCATAGAATAATCCAACATTATAAGAATCAAGCATTCAATATCAAGCATATTGAAGAAATATACAATGTAAAAAAGGAGTCTCTTTTAAGTAAATTTTAGGTATAAAGATTGGTATTTATGTTTCATTTAGTTTACATTCAATTGACCTTATTTATATCTCCAATCAAAGGAGTTTTTCATTTGGCTAAGGAGAGATATTAGACAATATTTTTCTTCATTTTCTATCTAACCCTTTGATTTCAAATTAGGCAATACAACATTTTTAATAAAGGTATTTCCTAAAAACAAGTATATCTTCCTTATCACTAAATGTCACTTAATATAATGTGTCGTACTAAACCCATATGCAAGGAATCAATCATAACAACAACCACATTAACATAAAACTCATAGAGATAACAAAAAATTATTCATGGTGTCATTTAATTATTTAACCTAAAATTTAGGGGTTCTACTAGGTGGGGTACTAATGAAATTCATAAAAAAAAGTGTTAGCAACTTTGGTAATGAATCCCCAATTATTGCTTTTGTCATTCACTACTGATTACCTCAAACGGTTTATAATCTAAGTTTTAAGACATATTGATTTATATCCAAGTGCACCCCTTTATGAAGTAAGCTTATTTAATTCTTAGTAATGACATTTCACTCATTTTTATAGGCCTCATGTTTAAGTCCTTAAGGGTGATAATCCATTATATAAAAAAGGGGGTATATTATAAGATGGGATTGGAATTTAAGACTACCAATGTTAAATTTCACTTTTCCTCTATCAATTTTATCATTTATTAATAAATAAATATAAACATGAATCATTGTGACCATTAGAATAACAATAACTTTATGAAAATTAATTCATTCTAATGAATTTCAAATTTATTAAGAATTTTAGATGAATTTAAAACAATATTGTAAACTACATAACACATTCATTTCCATAATTCTATATCATCTTAATTTAAACTCTTTCATAAACAAAGTATGGTAAAAAAGAGAAACATATTGTGTACACTTAATTGTCAAAGCTTGCTTACTAGATTAATTCCCATAACATGATCATGGGAATATACTTAGATGAGAGAGGATTTGTTGCATGTTCTAGCTAGCTACCCTCACACTGATTACACATATCCACAAGGGGGCACTATAAAATGATTTGATAGTTATATATACATGCACAAATGTACATGTTCATACACACACACACCCACACACACATACCCACACACCCACACACACATACCCACACACCCACACACATAATGTATGTATGTATGTATGTATGTATGTATGTATGTATGTATGTATGTATGTATGTATTTATTTATGCATGCATGCATGCATGCATGTATATGTATATTTATGTATATATGTATATATTTGTGTGTGCGCATGCATGCAGACACCAACATAAATTTCTATCCTCAAAATTTATACCAAATCATATATTTTTTCAATTCACTTTTTATTTAATTGACTAATGAGCTTAAGCATGGAAGGATCACATGAGGGAGAAAACAATTATCAATATTCAACTAAAGATGGAAAATAAAAAAGATAAATATTAAAAAAAATAATGCTAAGATGGAAATGAATCAATCAATAGATATAGATTTATAAACTTTTGTGAAACTATAATAAAACTTTCAAAAGAATATAGAATTTCACATTCAAATGGGGTCACCAAAACCATTGTTGCTTGAGATCCATGAATTGTCACATGGCATGTAATTACATGTTGAATACGAAATAAGATTGCATATTCAAAGATGAAATCCCAAAATAGAGTAAAAATCCCTTTCTATAAGGATATGTGGCCTTTCAAAACCCTCACCTTTATCCACACTAAATGAATAAAAAATATTTAAAAGTAGAGTAGAAATCCCTAAAATACTAACCCTGAGACTTAACCACCTTTCGTACCACCCCTTCTAAGGATTCTTGGCTATGTAGTAATGGCTCTGGTGGATAAAAATATAATTTTTTATGTACATAGCTATTATTATATTTATTAAATCCCACTCAAAGAAATCATATACAATGGAAAACACAATTTGAAGAAAATAATAATGTTAAAATAAATAATATAATTTCTCCTCTATCATAAAATGAAAATATCTTGAGAGATAAAATGACATAAATAAAAATATCAACATACTATTGAAAAAATGTAACCCATCAACAAAAACAAGTGAAATTAGAATAATAAAATAAGATCCTATTGTCACAAAATAAGTACATAACCTGCAACAAAAGAGATAAGGCTAAAAAATAGTAATAAAAATTAACTTAAAAGGGTTGTGATTCTTCTGTGTCACACACAATATATACTATGAATTTGATGTGTTTGCCTTTCATTATCTCGTAACTAAAAGTCTCACCATTCCAAGTTTGGAAATCATGGCAATAAATCCCCACTGAATATATCCTTCTCACGTGATCATGTAATTTAATTCTACTGAATAACAACTATTTATTCTATGGACTACCTTCTATAAAGATAATTTATTATCTTTCTTACCAGTGTTATGGTGATCATTAATTCTTGAACCACTTCCTCTTCATTTTGTCAACTCCATTGAATTGAGAAATCATCATCCCCATTTTGTTCTAATTTGAATGTTTATTATGAGATGTTGTTTATCTATTTCATATTATTTTTCACATATTTTATGGTCAAATTTATTTTCTGACACAGTCTCTTGGTTTCTCTTGTTCATAATTTACTTGCATATTACAAGCTTGCTATCAAATATTATCTCCTTCAACATGGGTTGCAACCTCCATATTTATTGGCCATTTTATAGTCTATACCAGCTAGGTATTATCTTTTATGGCTTCCATTTGGTTAATGTCCTAATCATTTTTATATCACGTGGCCTTCATTTGTCCATTATTTGGTTGTCATGTACTTTCCAACTATTGCTACCACTATGTCATTTATGATTCATTTAATAATAATAATAATAATTCATAATTGTCATTTAGATGGAGAACCATTTTTGTTTCTTTTATAATTTAAATGTTCTTTTTAACTTTGTCACATTTAAACCTTAGTGGCCATATAACATATTTATATTACCCCATGCTCATGTGAAGAATAATCTACATTAAAATAAAATATGACAACTTGTATTAGGGCTATTTAATCATAAGATGACAAGTATCTATGACATCAACATGACACATAACTTAATTGTATACAAGGTAATTACCATCGCAAATACTATTGTTAGGATCCATTGTTTATTCTAAGTGTTATTTTTTAGAGCTCCCACTCTCGATACATTAAATCAAATAATACCTAATATAAACTATGTAAATATTTACCAACTCATTTCATCATCATTATATAATATTATTTGAATACATCGAGAAAACTCTATTCCTTACACATAAACTACACTTATAAAATCTAAAAATTATAAAAAAATATAAATAAAATCATGACATTAAAATGCTTGTTAACTATAATAAAAAATATTTTCTTCATCATCCAACATGAAATAATAAAAAAGTACATAAAATAAAACACGATCTCAATCATATAAAATATCTTAATTATTAAGAACAATCCGATTTTAGGCAGTAACACTAAGTTCAGTCTATCCCTATAAACATTCCATTCCTTTGGAAATTGAAACCGGTTGTTTTACCAACTTGTTACTAATATTTATATGCTTATAAAAAAGGAAAAAAAAATACTAAATCTATTGTTAAACACCCCAACATTTTAATTAACATCAGCAACCAAAAGTCATTCCTATTGGTTTTTTCCAACAACCAATTATGTGCGACTCTTAAACACTCGTCGACCTACTTATTTGATTGAAATCAAAACCTTGAATGCGCCGTACCCTAGTCTGAAACACACTAGTATGAAACGTACCCTGTTTAGTGTAAAGTAATAATATTTTCCATTCCTGTCATTTAAATAAACCGTAAGGAATAATTTCTCATTCCTCTCTCATTCATAATATGGTTCAATGATTTGAAATAGAATATGCGAACACGTGTTAAAATGGACAATCGCGATTCTCGGAAGAGAGAATAAGCAATTTTAGGTTTGTAGAAAAAGTTCAATGGCTTTGAGTATTACAACATATAAGAAAAATAAGAAATTCAAAACTTATATATATGACATACAAGTGCAGTAAGAAATGTGGTATACCAAATAATATTACAAAGAACGAGGGCAGGGCAATTCTCCTTTGGCGGGCTACAAAGAAAGGCAAAGCCATTATTAGTTAAGGGCTTGAATGATACCTGCCAAAGGAGAATCCCCCTGTAACCATTCCCTGCAACTTCTTCCATCGCATCTGGAGCATTGATAAATCTTAGAGTTAAAACGGCTTGTAAGAAGCTATAATAGATGGGTTCGGAGAAGCATATCCTGTTAGTATATGCCTTCTTTACAGGATAATATGGTACAATGCTCTGATGCTTCTGTAAAAAGAGGATGCTCGGTATCCTCGTTCTTTATTGACCACAAAATATATTGAAGTAACGCGATATATATGCATTTTTATTTTCTTGGGCGTTTTAATTTGATTTAGTGTACCCTATGGTATCTTCAGTCCCTCTACGATTATTTATTAGATAAAAATGAATTCATAAAATTCTATTATAATTAGAATTATGTAAGATCGTTAAGCACACAAAAGAGGAGACGGATTTTAAAGGCAACCAAGGTAAAGATGGCTGACTGACAACATGATGAACGCCGAATTAGCAAACTACAATTTACTGAAAGATTACACAAACAAATATAATTACATTATATTACATTAATTTTAAGATTTGAAAATAAATGGTTGTTGGTCAATTTATTATAGATATTAAGGTTGAGAAGTGGATAAGAATAGCTAATCATACTCACAAAAGCACAACAGAGATGGTAAAGATCAACCACTCGGCATAGGTATCTGAAGTAAAGGGAACACAAACATATATGCCTATTTTTTTGGTAACACATGTTCAAACAACTCTTTTTAAGAAAGCCCTTCTTCTCCATGACTTGTTGAGCTACAACGCATATGAACAAGCTAGGAATTGAATGTAGGACCTTTCATTTATTGTTGGAGTGCTCTACCAACTGAGCTACTGGCCCCTCTTTGTTCAACCCATCGTCAGTTCAGGTGTGGCTTATTTTCAACACCCCCCTTAAGCCAGACTACAAATGCTTGGGGCTTTTAGCCTGGCTCTGATACCACATGTCGAGTTATAACTCATATAGATTAGGTAGGACTCAAACCCAGGACCTTCAATTTACTATTAGAGTGCTCTACCAATTGAGTTATTGGTCCCTCTATGGCCAACCCATCAGTGGTCCAAGTGTGGCTTATTTCCAACACATCCTTCCCCCTGCGAAAATAAATTAAAAATACACTGCATACAAACAAATATATTAAAAGAGGCCTCTTTCAAAGAGGCATCAGGTTGCCTTTAACACTTTTTTCTTGAAGCTTCCTAGTCTAATCTGCAATGGGATTAAATATAGTCATAAAGATAAAATATGATGCCCTTGCCAAATTGGATCAAAAGTACGGAGATATTCAAGTTCCTCAGCAATCTCATTGCTTTTGAAAACTATATTTTGGTAGTATGTGATGGAACAAGTGGAAAATATAATTATTAGTTTACCAAGTCTCTTTTTTAAGTAGACATAGTTTAGGTTTACACCAATTTCTTTGCAATTACTCATGTTTATTATTATTATTATTGGTGGGGTGCTTCAAAATCTTCATATGATAAGTAAGCCAAATTACATAGAGACTTTCTCTGAGCTAATACTATTAAAATTAGAGGCTCTCACATTAGGATATTTGCTACCTTCCTTATGATAAAGGAGGCATAGGCATTAGTAATATTTAAGTATAAATTATATCTCTTTGTGCCAAATAAATGATAAGGGTTACTTATAGAATGAGGGCTGTAAAAATTTTCTAAGACACTATATTTCTGCAGCCTTCTCACTCTGGAGATAATTGTTGGTAAATCATAGGATCCCATAGTCTTCTGAATACGAATGTTCTAGTTGAAATTGATGTATCCATTATTGCCTAGACCATCTAGAAAAACCTCAAATCTGTTAAACATCACCTAAAATGTGGTGATGGGTGAAAAACAAGTCTTTCATAACATTATCATAATATATTGTGGTCCCCAATCATTACAAGTCCCAGCCTCCCTCATGTTATATCACTATGAATAAAGGTCATTTGGATTTTCATAAAATGTGTTGCCTTTGTTAGATATAATTTCTCATCAAATGTGGATGTCTAAAAACTCAATCTTTTTTAATAGGGAACAACTTTATGTTCAATTTTATGTTATTAACATTGTGTTTGTAATCTCTCCATTTTTTTTATAGATGCATTTTACCAAGAGAAATATTTTATGAATCACTCCATGAGGGTTCCTTATAATGTGAATTGAGATCCTCTAATATTTATATCGTAAGACACCCATCCAATGATGGTAAGATGTTGGTATATCTACTTCCAAAGCTTCTTATCCTCCCATCCTCGTTGGTGATAGGGATAGAACTTGTTGTCACACCGATGGTCCAATTTTGGTCTGTATCAGTGGTATTTTCTTGTGTATAGTGTCTATTAGATGGAGATTTACTTTCCTCTACCTCCTATTTTTGGAATTATAATTTGACTAACTCTTAAAAACACATAGTATGGGTGGGTTATCCTTGATCCATCTTCGAGTGATCCTTCTTCATGAGTTGTTTAACCTCAAAAAGATGATGTTCCACCACTGCATTTTGGTATTGTTACTCACGCTTGAAGTTATTGTCTGCCTTAGTAATATGATATTTAATTAATATTTTCATTTAGATTTATTCTAAGATTTTTTGCAATTTGTTTTTTACACATGAATAATGAGCTAAAAATACCAAATGGTATCTTTTTATTTTAACCATCTTTGTAATATTATTTTGGCATTAATAATAGATGCATTAATGATTTCAAATCTAAAAAAATTAAACATTGGAGAAAATAATATTTAAATATGTGATTTATTAATGTTTCTTACAAATTAAGTCCATTTTATAGTTTTTTAATATCAATTAAAAAATATAACTTTAAATAGATGCACAACTCTCCAAAAATATTATCCTTGAATGAATCTACATGCATCACTAATTACAAATATTTGGAGGGAAACTAGAATAAAGTATAGATAGACAATTCAAAATAATATCAACCTTTGCATATCCTTAGACAATTTTATGAGTATAGGTTATTATACCAATTTTACCTATAGAGTTGATCCAAAAAAATGCATGAAAAATAAAAATATATTTGTCATTTCCTTCATACAATAATCAATGTAAATACACAATCTCTCCTTGAGAATGTTCTAATTTATTTTTTTTGTGTTTAATGTAGTTTACAAGTCCAATTTTGTCCTCATAAATATAATTTCACATTAGTTAATGCCTTACGTTGCATTTCAAAAATGTTTTGGTGTTATGTTGTAATTTTAAAAATATGTCACAAACTTTAGATCACCTTTGGGACATAAAAATACTACAATAAAAAAGTGTAATTACCAATCAGTCTCAGCTTGCTCTTGCTTATTCTTTCACTCATGTGGATTAGGACCACAAGGTACCTAAAATAATCTTTAGATATTTAAAAAATCCCTTTCATGATAACTTAATTAGTGGATCATGACTATAGTGTGCCTTTAAATATTTATATATAAGGACTAAAATGTTTATAATGTCTTGAGGGTGTATTAAAACTATTAAATATATTAGAATCTATACACTTGAGTATACTTTAATACTTTAAGACTTCCCATATTTAGATGTGAAATCTTAATTAATATTATTTAAAATGCCTAAGTGGTAGACCAGTGCCAATGGAAGTAAATAGACATGTGGCACATAATAATTTGATCATTTGATTAATAGACTAAATGGGATATATAAGTTCTATTAATATCAATACACCTAACTACACATGCAAGGTAAAGGACATTCCATATGCATGTGTGAAATAATGATTAATGATTTTGTAGACGTCTTGATTGCATACCCATACAAATTAATATGCATATATTATGTTATAATATGATCACTATTTTGTGAATGTGTACATACTAATTTCTATGTACATTACTTATCAGTCACAGTCCATTTGAGTGCACCTTTAAAGTAAAAACATATATTTACGCATGGAAAAAATGTTAAAAAATAAAATGTAGTGTAATAAAAATTAATATAATATAAGAAAAGGATAAGAATACAATATATCCAACATACATACAAGATGCCACACTTTACATGTTTTTAAGAAAGACTTATTTGTAATAAGGGTATGAAATATATAATTAGGATTTTTATGAAAAATGAGATAAATGTCATTAGGTGGTAACCTATACTTATTTGAACTTGTTATTGTATCTAAGATCTATATAAACTAAGATTGTAAGAAACACGTGAAAAAATTGAATATCTAGTAGTTGTCCCAAGGGTGTAAGGAATGCTGGAAGAAATTAGAGACATTGTCATGGACACTTGGCATTGTATGATTTGATGTCGAGCCTTGGGAGTGGGTTGAAAACAACCATGTAATCCTTAAAAAATATGGGATGAATGTGTTTAGTGAGTGATGATAGCTACACAGACCACATGCATTGTATTTCAACTCTATGTTTTCACTAAGTCCATGCATTACTCTAGATTATCCACTAATTTTTACAAGTGTATTTGAGACCAAGGTTACAGATATACACATTTCAATATCCCAATATGCAAACTAAATGTTAGTTTATCATGAGAAAAGGATTTTCATTTGTACACATTATATTTTTTTGAATATGATATACAAAACTATAGAAGAACTTAGAAAAGAAGATGACCACTATCTTTTTTATTGTAAAATTCTAGTCACTAAATGTATAGAATTGTATATTACATTTAGAGATGATATAAATAAATTGTGAATGGAAATTATCTCAATCTTTTATCCTTTGAATTCCCTACATTTACATATTGAGAATCCTTCATTCTTGAAAAATGTTCAAATTTAAAATTAGTGGAGATATACATGTCATTAAGGGAGTGTACTCTTGATACATCAGTGAAGGTCAAGTGTTGATGATCTATGTTTCCATGATCAAATTTTGATTTTTAAAGATTCATTCCCTATGATTTATGTATGGTTAGGCTCCATGAAATTTTGATAAGTATTTTTTTATGATTGCCTTGAGTAGTAAGAGGAACTATAAGATGGAAAGGATTATTAATATCCCATGGTGGATAGATGTATTTTTTGAATGAAAAAACTATGTACATTGGTAATGATGGTGGCTTTGAGTCTATACTGTAGACAATGTGATTAATTTCTCAAACTACTTTCATCCATAGATTTGTTTTTAGCATGATTTTATGTTCCTTGAATGGAAGCACAGTTAATTCAAGTTGACTATCATTTTGGTGACATGTCTCCCTAGATCTACTCTTTTAGCTTTATAAATTATAACTATAATGTTTAAGGATTTCAACATTTATTAATTATGCATTGTTGCTAATATGATAGTTTCATACAAGTGGGTTCAGTCTTTAAAATGATGTTATTATAGACATGAATGATGATGTCGTTGACATGAGAGTAAACCAATATTTTTCTGTACGGTTTACATTTTTAATATTTGATAGAATTTTTTTGAATTCTAGTGCATTTATTCTTGGTTGTACACCTCTCTAGTATATCCTTCCACACTTGAAGGGAATGAAAAAAAATGATGAGAAACCCATTACAATTTCATTATAGTTAGCAAAATCTTTAGCATCAAGAATGGACGAGACTGGAGAAAATGACTGAGAAGGACATACAAAGCGTATGGTTAGCTCCCTACTACTTTTGACTCTGATTGAACCAAGGTGAGAGGATATATGGGGTAGCTCACTCACATGGAGAGATTTTGTAATTCAATCTCCATGGAAAATATTGGCACAAAGAGACATAAATCTGAGTAAAACACAACCCAGAATTTTCAATCCATCTGAGAAAGGTTGTCACATCGAAGGAGGAAGTGTTCTAGACTAAGAAAAATCTATAAAAGATAGATGAGAAAGTAATTTCAACCTTCATTCAAAAGAATCTTACACAACATAGGGGAAGCATAAAATATTACAAAGCTAGGATTTAATGCAAAAAACATAGACACATACTAAATATACAATGTTTATGCATCTATAGGCAAACACTTTAGATATGCAAGGGTGTGTTATATACAAAGTAGGATAGCGTAGGATAAGTTGATAGTTATAAAAAAGCATAGGGTTGTGTGATGGAGTTCTTCAATTAGCAAGGATTATTTCAATAATTTATGACAAAGATGCAAAGAACTTATATACAAGATAATGAAACTACCAGGAGTGATTTACCTTCTTCCATTGAATCCATAAACCTAGGTTGCCCTAACAAGTTACTCAGCATCATACTCCAAATATAATGCAGAAAGAGATTTATAATTGAAAACCAAACCCAAGATGACAACCAATATTAAGCATAGAATAAGATATTCTATCAAAAGCAATTGCAAGACATATCACTGCACTTCATCAATAGAAAATGGTAGAGAACCACATGCATTTTCATTAACTTGAAATAAAAATGTTACATACACCAATGTTTTAAAATATTGCCATGGGGATAAGCATGGTGTATTTTTTCCATGTTGGGTAATGGAATCATATAGAGATGCTCTTAGAGCTTGTTAATGGTTATAGAGTGGCAACCACCTTAGCAAGAGAGATAAAACACACAACAATAATCCCAAAATGTGAAGAACCTATACTAAGGAGAACAAAAACCAATAGTATGACCAACACAATGGGTAACCAACCTCTAGAATATAAGAGAAGACCTTTATTTATATGTTTTTTACCTTTTTCAAATCTAGGAATGATGGTTGCAATTTTCAAAAATGCAAAACACCATTCCAAGTTCTGCCAAGATGCTCCTAGGTAGAAAAAGCCTTTACCATGCCTGGAATATTCATGCGTTTTCAAGGAAAATTATTTTTTCAACCGCCTTTGCAAGAAATGATGAAGATTTTGGAGAAAATCCTTTGATTTCTTGGTTGGAGATGCCCTTCGCATGAGCTATAATGAGAATATTCATTTGAGGAGCCAAACAAATCAGTTGTCTTTTGTGTAACTGCATGGAGATGCCCTTGACCACTTGCTTGTAGAATTTTAACCTCTTAGGCAATTGTCCTTCCCTTTATGAATGCCATGAAACAACATGCACTCATAATTATTTCATGAGAATATCCTAGATCTATGGCTATTTGAGAGATCTTCCTTCACATGGTCAACCTTGGAATTGCAAACCTACAATATCCTACAATGGATAATCTTGGATAAGCAAAGCAAATGAAAATACAATAACTTAGGTTATTTTAAAAATTTTACTTTTTGGCTCCAACTTGTATTTTTACATTTTTTACTTTGCACCTTTAGTTTTTGCAAGTTTGCCCCTTTTTGTAGATTTTCCATATTTAATTTTAATCCATAAATGCATTACTTTAAATTTTCACCTTTTGGATAAAATTCTAAACCTTTTTAGCAAATTTACATAAATAGAATTTTCAAAAGTGCAATTTGTACAAGTGTAATTTGTATGGTGTAATTTGCATCATAAGTGTAATTTGCATGGTGCAATTTGTGCAAGTACAATTTGCACAAGTGTAATTTGCATGGTGTAATTCGCACAAGTGAAATTCCCATAATACAATTTGCATAGTGCAAATTACATGGTGTAGTTTGCACAAATGCAATTTGGACAAGTAGAATTTGAATGATGTTATTTGTAAAAGTGCAATTTTGCATGGTGTTGTTTGCACAAGTACAATTTGCATAGTGTAATTTATAGAAGTGAAATTTTCATGGTGCAATTTTCATAGTGCTCCTCCCACTCAAATCTCCCTTAGCAGCCCATGGAATCTAGGGATAGGAGTGCACTTTGCACTTTGCACATTTTGTTGGTGCAAAATGCAAGTCAACCTCCCATCTCCACAAAACTTCTCCTCCTTTTCCTTTTCCATGGGATATAGAGCTTTTAAAACATTTTACATGGTGCATTTTGGGAATTTACATTTTTTACGGTGAATTTCACACTAAACCTTCCTTGGGAGTTTGGGGACACATGCAATTTTTCAAAATTTGTAAATTTTGGGTTTTTTCAATATTTACTCCATTCTTGCCCTATGCTTAAGTAGATCACCCTATTTGAGAAAATGACAGTACTATAAGAGACCCTTTCAAAATCCAATCTCTTCTTTGTTGATCCCCTGTTGGTGTAAAAGCTCATGCACATATCCAGACAAAAGACATTAATGATAAAACCATGAGGGCCAAAGATCATGAACATTCATATTTAAACCATTTCCAAAGTGCCCTGACATTGTGTTGAAGTTAGGCAAATAGGTCCGAACACCTTGGGAGAATGCATCAATTTGCAAAATAATCACCCTCAAATGTTGTTCTCCATACCCTGACCCCTTTTGATGATCAGTTTGGTAGGTTTGCTTAGCTCAGCCATAGGGGATTTAAAATAAAAGTTCAAGAGCTCAGTTGTGAATGCCATCTCGAAATAATGAGGACTATGTCATTTTGGGCCGACTACTACTGTAATCTTATTCTCCTTGCTTACTTGTTCTCAACAAGATCCATGAAATGGCATGAAATGGATGAATCGCTAAATCCTTGATTAAACACACCTCATATCCATATCCCTCTTTTGTAAAACAACTCAACCATTCATAAACCATCCAAAATGAGTAGATGCACACATGCTTTACGCCCTCAACAATACAAAAGAAGGTACATTCAAACCAAGAATGAAGGATTATATCCAAGCATGATTTAAATCACTCCTATGCTATTCAAAATACAATGCATGTACTGTGGGCAAAGATATTAGAGGGAGCATTGTATCTACCCGATACTGTGTGTAGAACTTTGAAAACTCATTTGTACATGGGCAACCAACCACATTTTTAAAAATTATGGTCATTGTCACATGTGGCAAGAGAAATTATCTTTGACCATATATCCTAATAAAGTTGGTAATGTACACATTCTGTAAAGGAGACACTTCAAGCTTCCATGGTTTAATTTTTTCAATAGAAGTCATCCCTCAAAGTTGCCCTTGGTCTCCATTTAGCTTGCAGAGGGCACATTTATCAAATATTGAACCATTTGGATTCTTCGTTCAAGTCCGTAGCCTCTTTCTAACATTACTCGTTCATTCATTTTCATACCTTGCTACAGAATATGGAGATCAAAATGCATATTGCACTTGCCAAATGTGCAAAATGCTTTGTTATTTCCTTTCTCCATCATGCATTTTCCTTTATTTACTGCTTGCAAGATCCGAGGATGGTATAGCACTTTGCATGTAGTTGGTGAAAAATGCATGTCACGCTCCCTATTGTGCCAGTTTATCCTTTTGCCTTTTTTGCAGGTTTTATGGCACCCATTCGCACCTTGTTCCTCATGCCCCACACCTCCATGGAACTGTGACATGGCTTTTTCAATTTTCTCAATGTGCAGTTAGCACGTTGACCTATTGAATTTGAACACCCATACATCCTTGGATGTTAGAAAATAGAAACATATAAAAATATAAAATAGAACACACAAATTGCTATAGCAATTATGGAACAAGATTTTTTATTAATCTTCTTGAATCTTGCAGATCTTCTTGATCTTGCTTATCTTGCTCAATTACAATACTGCACCCATAGGTCTATTAAATAGATTTGAAACAAACAATAATTATAAAAGCAAACTGAAGACTAATTTTATTCTTTGCATGCAAACTAACTCTCTAACTGCTTGAACTAACTGTTTGTTAACTAACTGATAGTTAACTACTATGCATGCATGAGAAGGAAGTGGAACTAGTAGTTTTGGAGAAATTAACTCCAGTTGACTTTCCAGTGACTTCAGTTTCTAACATTTCCCCTTAATTTCTACCACAAACTACTTCAGCATTTACAATGCCTAAATTATTTACCATTCTTGCCACATCTACTTTGCAAGTGGCTGCCATTGATGGCATACATCTCTTCACTCATTCTATCAACCAGCTTCAGCTGGGATGCTGCAAGGACTCTAGACTACCAGAGTAATCTTCAGAGCCACGTCTTCAAAGCAGCATATAGACTTTCTCCCCCTTAAATTGAAAACTAATCTCAGACTGCTTATACCTTTTCTTTTGTAGAATAAACTGTCTCTCATGTGAAATACACCACCTTATGAAATACATTGCATTATATGTGGAATACACCACCTTGCAAAATATATCACCTTATATGTGGAATACAATACACCACCTTGCGAAATACATCACCTTATATGTGGAATACACCACCTTGAAAAATACATCACCTTATATGTGGAATACAATACACCAGCAAAATACATCGCCGTATATGTGGAATATAAAATTCCATATATAAGGTGATGTATTTCACAAGGTGGTGTATTCCACATATAAGGTGATGTATTTCGCTAGGTGGTGTATTGTATTCCACATATAATGTGATATATTTTGCAAGGTGGTGTATTCCACATATAAGGTGATGTATTTTGCAAGGTGGTGTATTCCGCATGAGAGAGTTTATTCTATAAAAGAAAAGGTATAAAATAGAAACATATAAAAATAGAAAATAAAACACATAGATTGCTATAGCAATTATGGAACAATATTTTTTATTAATCTTCTTGAATCTTGCAGATCTTCTTGATCTTGTTTATCTTGCTCAATTACAATACTGCACCCATGGGTCTATTAAATACATTTGAAACAAATAATAATTAGAAAAACAAACTAAAGACTAATTTTAGTCTTTGCATGCAAACTAACTCTCTAACTAGTTGAACTAACTGTTTTTTAACTAACTGATAGTTAACTACTGTGCATGCATGAGAAGGAAGAAATTAACTCCAGTTGACTTCAGTTTCTAACATTGGAACCTTGACACCCATTTTGCACTTTTTGGTGGTCATGACGCAATCAACCAATGATTCTTTGCCAAGTCTACTTGCATCCACGTGATTTATTTTATGGGATACAGGGGTTCCCAAGCACCTTTCATGTGACACATTTTCAGGTGAAAATTACATGTTGGTTTCCACCAAGTGGGCTTCAACATCCGAATGCTCAAATCTACATTTCTCCTCGGCAAATTTGACAAATTCCATAGTTCAAAAAATAGCACCAACACAGTTGTTGTTTTGTGCAAACCATAACATATGACAAAAACATTTCCCTGCATACATTGGAATGTCATTTGTAGGAGGAAGCTATCCTACATCTTGAACAAGTATCATTGAACAACAACTGATGTTATTTTTATTATGGCCCAGAAATGCTTCATGCAATTGACTATTTATATTACCAAGCATTTTGGGGACTATGAAGCTTATTTCACCTATAATTTCATATTCAATGTATATCATTTCCTATTGAAAAGTTGATAATCTGTGGCCATCAAATGGTTGTATTTCTTCCATAGGAATGTGTAGGAATGAATGTATTACTGATGCATTGTTTTTAAATGATATAACACCAGTTAAAGTTTGTAGAGGTAAGGGAGATTTATCTATAGGTGCAATCAAATCTAAGTAATTTTTTATGCTACTTATAAGGAATGATTTGCCTATACCAATGATTCCTTGTACAATCATGTTGAGCGGGATGGATGGTATCCTTTTTTTGGCATGCTTATCAATTATGATGAATGCATTTTGTTGTGTTTCTGAGAGTCAATTCATTGATGGGTCATTTTGGGAACCATTATCTGTGTCCATTATAGATGTGCATTGCTATTCTATAAATTGTTGTGTAGATACATGTAGGATTAGTGGTACATCATAATGAGTCTAATTTTGTTTATTGACAAAGTCACGGTGGCCAATAATTATAATGTCATCCATATAATTTTTTCTTGAGGGGTGCATTCGTGAGAGGACTTTTCTCTAACTCATTTCCCTATTGGCACTGCCTATATCTCCATTGCATTTAGTGCCATTAGTGGTGGAGTCTATGGTGATGTCATCATCTACACATGTTCATTCAATAGAACATGGATCATAAGAGTCTTTGAATTGATCCCACTTTGTGACATTTTTTTCCGTTATAGCCAATGCCTATAGTAAAAATTTGAAATGCTTTTGAAATTAAGAGATCTGCCTAGAAAAAAATCTCAAATGAAGGTGAATCAATTGGAGGTTTAGAACATAATCAAGGAAATATTTAAAGAATAGTCTGAGCAGCTCTTTGTCTATATTCATGATTTTTATCATATGACTTTAAGACAAATTCCTATGTTTCTTCAATGAGTGGGTTGGCTTCCAAGAATGTCGAGTGGGATACATATGCATTAATGAAATATGGCAAGCTTTCCTCTATTATTATGCCATGTAATACCTTCTTGAAGGTCTGTTTGCCAAAAGACAAGGTAAAAAATGTTCAAATTCAAAGTATTAAATATATTTTTTTGGTATCATGTGGCATGTTTTCTATACACCTATGTTTTGATCAATAGTTGTTTTAGAGAAAAAATGTGGTACGCACTCATTGTTGAGTTATCTATTGAAACAATATATGATATTCATGTTATCATATGGTGGTATCTTTTATATTTATTTTCAACATTATATTCATATTTTTATATATAATTTAGCATAACATGGTGGTAAATAATTAGTTGGAAATCTATGTTTGCACACTATATTGAGAGCATGCTTGCATTTAGGACATTGCATATATCATATTTTATGTTGGAAGATAATTTTTGCACTCTTCATCATTGATAAACATGATTGAGGTTTTTTGTACTAGACATGGAGATTTATTATACATACATTGGAAAGTAGTTCCTTTCATTCACAAACATGTTCACTCATTGCATTTGGTATGGCATTGTACTTGATTCAAAAGTTTCTCGTAATATTTAGTTGGATAGGTATAAAAAATCTGATCGATGGTGAGCAAGTGGAGATCATCAAGATTAGAACAATGCATTCTATTATGTATTGATTCAATGGTGCATGGATTCCATGTGGTTACATGATGGTTAAAGAATTTACTTACATAATATAGATGATACATATTTTCTTAGTATGATGTGGCCATGTTAGGTGCATTTTCTAACCATAAAAATCAATGGATGTGTGTGGAGCCTTTGTGTTTCCATTCGTATCTCCAAGGAAATCAATAACATCTAAATAATGGTTGTAGAGGAATTTGTAGTACTTATTAACCATTTAAAATAAAATCAGAAGTATGATTACCTATACCAATAGTATTTATTGTGCAGATGATTATGTCAAAATTCTTCACTAAAAACTAAAAATATTTTATCTATATATGGTGATGCAAGATGTGGATTTGTAATTATGCTTTGATTTATATAGTAGTAAATTTTATTTAGGTGGGATGTTGGTGTTGTTGGCATGACTCTATGTAGATCTAGACACCTAGTGACTATTGCACTTAGGGTGAACAATAGCATCAGGGATCTCATTTATGTAATCATATCCATTAATTCAATTTTAGATTTAGACCAAAATGAATGTGTGCCTCTAATAAAAGACCCAAAATGCATAAGTTGAGTCAAGAATTTGTGTTAGATGCCCATGTAGCTCCAAAATTATAACTGGGAAGTTGTCCTAAATGTTTTTCTTAGGGAAGACTGAAGATGTTGCATATGTTCTATGGTGCATCATTAGGTTAAAAAAACTATCAGAACCATGGATGGATTCAAAGGGAATTGTCTTTATACATAATTAGGTCCAAATCATAATCATGGAGTTTAAGTTGCTTATTATGGGGCTTATATTACATACAAACACCTTTGGGGAAAGAAATAGGAAAACCCATAGAAAAAAAGCCTTCAATGTTGTACTCATTGATGAAAGGCTTATTGATGGTGGGCAAGTAAATTATAGATGTAATATAGTATTTGGAATTTTTCACATAGTCCCTTATCTCATCCACCTATCTTTATGCATGTTGAAGGGAAAGAACAAAAAATGACATTTGAGAATAGTGATGACTATGAGGTATAGATGCAATGTTATCAATTTCTATGCCATTGATGTCTATAACCATAATATCCTTAGTGGTATATAGAAGGACAAAAGAGACATCGAAAGGTTGTGAATCAACACCTATATGACACATGATATACTAACAAAACAATCGTATGTTTTGTTTTCTAATCCAATTCTTCACAACATAAGTATGTCACAATTTTTAACTTGATGATGTAACTGCTTAACAATAGAGGATATATATATTGGGGAAATATTATAGTGTCATGACTATACTTATATTTCACACCATGCCATGCATTATCTATAGTATTGGGTTCACCTGAGAAGTAAATATTTCTTCTACTTGTGCCAAGATTAATAGATCTATTAGTATGCCTAGGTCTATGTTAGTAGAAAAAAAATAGATTTTTTTCTTACTCGGCGATGTAATGGTGACAAGTGTGATTTAGATTGTAATGTTTTATTTAAATACCTACATATAACCTTATGCAAGTGAAGAATGGATGCTTTAAGGGTAGAGTGTCCACTATCGCATGGAAGCATCTAAGTACCTCTATAATATCATCATTGGAAATAGAAATGTCATTTTTTTATGTGTATAGTATTAAATACACTGACACGAGTTAATCTTATCCTTTTGGGTTGAGTAATGCAATTAACATTGCTTATTTTCATTAACATTTTTAAGATATAAAAGATTGGCTTAGAGAAGCATTCCCTGTTAGTATATTCCTTTTCTGTTGGAGAATATATTACAATGCTTTAAAGCTTATATAAAAATATGATGCTTGGTATCTTTGTTCTTTATTGACCACAAAATATATTGAAGTAAAGTGATATGCATATTTATTTTCTTGGGCATTTTAATTTTATTTAATATACCATATGTTATCTTTAATCCCTCTATGAATATATATTATATAAAAATGAAGTCATAAAATTCTATTATAATTATAATGATTTAAGATCATTAAGCACACAAAATAGGAGATAAATTTTAAAGGCAATGAGGATTAGGATGGATGAATGGAAATAAAATTAATGCATGATTGACGAACTATTTTTTAATGAAAGTTTTCACAAACAAATATAATTACATTATATTATAATAATTTTATGTTTTTAGAATAAATGGGTGTTTCTAATTTTAATATAGACATTATTTTTTAAAAGTGGTTAAGAATAGCTAATAATAATCACAAAATTAAAATATAGATGGTAAAGATTAACCATTTTATATTCTAGGTTACTCTAGATAAATATTTGAGGTAAAGGGAACACAAACATATACATCTATTTTTTGAATAATACATGTTCAAACAAAACTTATTAAGATTTCCCTACTTCCCCATACTACTTCCCATTAAAAAATTATTTAAAAAAGTAAACTTATACATACATACATATTATATAAGGCCTCTTTCAAAGAGATATTGGGTAGCCTTGACATTTTTATGAAGCTTATATATCTAATATGCAATGATAAATCATAGTGCCAAATATGATGTATGATGTCTTTACTTGATTGGATCAAAAGGAGGGAGCAATTCAAGTTCTTTGGTAATATTTTCAAAATTGAAAATTATTTTGCTAAGCTATCATGGTATTTGATGGTAAGAGTGGAAAACTAGATGACCAACTCTCCTTATTTATGAGACATAGTTTAGGTTTATACCATTTTTTTATAGTTACTCATGTCTATTATTCCATTTGTTAGACTTCATTAAAATCCTCATATGATAAGTAGGTTAAATTGTTTAAACACTTTCTCTAGATTAATATTATTAAACTTATAAGCTTTCACACAATTTCTTGGGATAATTTCAACCTTCTGCATGACAAAAGAGGTATGGTAATTATTAATATTTAAAAATGAATTATTCTCTTAGCACCAAGTGGATGGTGATGGCTACATAATGAACATGAATACTATCAAGAAAAAAATACCAATAGGCATAGCTTATGAAAAATAACCTCTATTGATTCATAACATTGAATGCTTTAAATAATTAAAAACACTGCATAAATAAGAATCAACTCAAAATTAGAGTTGACATACAAAATTTAGAACTCTAAAAAATAATAAAACTTGACCTACTATTTTTAGCAACTTTTATTGTTAGTTTGGCATGCAAGAAATCATAGCTCTAAAAATCTCTAAAAATAAATAAAACACTAAAAATAACCTATCGGATGAATTTCAACTAAATTTTATTTCTAGTTACAATAATATACAATTTATTAAAATTTCAAAAAATTTAAAAAATATATTAAACTATGTTTTTGGACTATCAAATGGTCACATATTGTATCCAAAAAATATAAAAAACATCTATAAATGGATAGTTTGGGTTATTGTTGCATTGGTATTTTTGATATGGTTTTTTTGATGTAATTAAGGTCTCAAATGGCACCATGGATCAAAAGTTATGGCCTCTGTAAGTTTTACCTCATTTTTAGCATCTTTTTCCTCTAGTTGAAAACAACTTATATCCTATGAGTTTCTTTGATTGTAATTATAAGATTTTTTTTATCAATCTTCTTAATTTCCCATTCTATAATCCAAGTGTTTTCATCCTAATGTAATCCTTTCCACTATACCAAATACCTATCATAACTTCTTTGCCTGCTATTTACTATCTTCTAATCCAAAACTTACATTATCTTTTCTTTCTTCTTCTTTCACACCTATTGCTATCAATCTACTTCTTCATATTCTTAACCTTCACCATATTCTCTATGGAAATCATATAAATCTTAAACATTAAGTATTGGAGAGATATCAAAATTATATGGTAAACTCACATCATAAGCAGTGTTATTGATTCTCTTCACAATCCTGCATGGTCCAATTTTATTATACTTCTACTTGTTATATGTGCCTTTAAAAAATATCTATTTACTCAAGTAAACCATCACTAAACATCCTTATTAATGAATAAAAATATGTCAAAATTCCATAGGAAATAAATATTTATCCATAGCTTCATTTCAACCCATACTCATGCCAAAACATCTTGCTCAAAATTTTCAATACAATCATATCCTAGCCTTCTCATTATGGGATGTTTAGATATTTATCAAAGGCCATATGTGACCATATGAGGGTCCAAACTTTTAGTTTAATTTTATTTTTAGGATTTCTCATAATTCAAAAATTGTCTAATTTTGTAACTGGACTTGAAATTCAATTGAAATTTATTCGATAGGTTAATTTTTGTGTTTAGTTTATTTTTATAGTTTTTTAAAACTATGTGCTTACATGTGAGAGTTACTAAAAATAAAAATTTCTAATAATAGTAGGTCAAATTTTATTTATTTTCAGAGCTCTAAATTTTGAATGTCAACTCCAATTCTAAGTTGAGTTTTATTTATGCATGGTTTGTAATTATTTGACTCATTCAATATGAATCAATACTATTTATTGTTCACAATTTTAGACTATTGTATTTTTATTTGTCTTTTTAGTATTTGGGTTCATTATTTGGTATCAGATCAAGTTCAAATCTAGGAGGTGTAAGATATGGTGAGAGGATGAGGACAAATCACTTAAATGAAATGTACTTTGTAGGAGTTGCAGAGGCAAATATAATAATTAAAAAATATTATTACAAACCAAAGAAAAACGAGAGCAGAATATGATGTAAAATATGACACAAGTCATGAAGAAAAAATACCATGCCATCAATGAAAAAGAGGATGGTTAGATATTTATAAATAAGGAATCAAGGTTGATGACCTAGATTATGGAGGAATTTTAAAACCAAAGGAGTTGATAGATTAGATGAATAACATGGAGAATTTCTTTGAATGTAGAGATACGAGAGAATAAATGATGGTAAAGTTTTCATGCATGAAATTGAAGGGTAATACAATGATTTGGTGGGATCGCTCGTACAAATAAAGATAGAGAAATGGTAAATAGAAGATTAACTCATGGAAAATCATGGAAAAGAAGCTGAGGGAGAAATTTCTTCTTTTGGGTTATGCACAAACCATATATAGAATATTTAAAAATTTTGGGTAGAAGTATCACAATATACAAGAGTATAAACATGAGTTTTACAATATTTCCATATGCATGGAGCATATTGAGACAAAAGAATAGATGGCTAAAATGTATGTAGATGGTTTAAATTTTTATTTTCCATATGAATTAAAAATGAACAAAATTATTTGCTTGGAGGAATCCTATAAGTTAGATTTTAAGGCAAGAGAAAAAACAAAATAGATATAAATTCAAAAGAACATCTATTAGACCAAGAAGAGGACAATTACCTCTAGTAAGGGTATTTGGTTGATTTAATACAAATAGAGGTGGGTTTAATAACTCTAGAGGAGAATCATCACATGGTCCAAAAATATAATAACATAATAGACAAGGATTTAAATATCAATAGAGTGGAAGAGGATTTCATAGAGGATGAAGCTATGGTGGTGGTACAAGATGGTTTTCAAATAAATGTAGGTCTTATTTTTGTTACAGATGTGGAGAATAAGTCCATAGATAATTCAAGTGTCCGCACTACTAAGATAAATAAAGAAGGCAAAAGGATCATCCAAGAGTGAGTTTAATTAAAGAGATAATATAAGAGTAAAATACTAAAACTACAATAGTAGATATTGGAGAAAATCTTGTGATGAGAAAAACAATGACTGATCCAAAGAAAAAACATGTGCAGAATAAAGAAGGTGGTTAGTCATGGCTATGAACAAATATATTTTGAACAAGATGTAATTTAGGAGGTAATATATGCAAAGTAATTATAGATGTTGGTAGTTTTGAAAATATGGTTTCTAAATATATGATTGAGAAAGTAGGTTTACAGTGTGAAAAGCATCCTATTCTTTATTAGATTTCATGGTTTAAGAAAGGGAATGAAGATACAATAGATATAATGTCCTTAATTAATTTTTATATAGGTAAAACGTACAAGGATGAAATGTGTTGTGATGTTATACCAATGGATTAATGTCATGTGTTTTTGGAAAGGCCAAGACAATTTGATAAAAAGGTAGTTCATGATGGAGAAAATAACACATAGTTTTTGGAATATTATTATGAAGGTATTTGTTATCTAGTAAATAAGAACGGTAGGGTGAAATCATACTGAATACAAAATAATTTATCAAAGACATAAAGATGGTAGGTTGTTTTTATACATTAGTAGTGAAGAAAGAAGACACATAAGTAGTGTAAATACCAATATAAGTAGAAGTTGTGTTGAGATTATATGCATATGTAATTCTTGATGAGTTACTAGATGGTTTACCACAAAAGAGACATAACATCATATTGATTTGATTTTAGGATCATATTTATCCAATCAAATAGCTTATAGGATGAGTGCAATGGAACATGTAGAATTAAATAAACATGTTATTGAATTGACAAGTAAGGTTGTAGTAAGGGAGACCATGAATCCATGAGCAACAACAATGTTTATAACTTAAAATAAATATTTAGGGTGGAGGATGTGTGTGTGTAATAAATCAATCAATAAAAATACAATCAAGTACAAATTTCATATACCTCATTTAGATAATATGATGGATGTTCTTGTCGGATTAAAATATTTTACCAAGATTTATCTAAGAAGTGTGTGCTACCAAATTTAGATTCATAAAGGAGATGAATGAAAAACAACATTCAAGACTAGAGATGGTTTATATGAGTGGATGGTGATGCCATTTAGGCTATATAATGTACCCATCACATTTATGAGGGTGATGAAAAACATTTCTATGAGAATATAGTGGAAAATCTTGTGGTGGCAATTTTTCATGATATTTTAATATTCAGTAAGACTAAAGAACACTTACAACATTTAAGAATGGTGTTAAAATTGTTTATAGAAGAGAATCTCTATGAAAATTTAAATAAGTGTAGGTTTATATAGAACAATTTTATGTTTTTTGGATCTGTAGTTTTGGTAGATGGTGTAATAATGGATGAAGAAAAAGTAAAGACGATTATTGACTGGCCTATCCCAAATAGCAATACAAAGGTAAGAAGTTTCCATTCTTGAGTAACTTTTTACAGAAAGATTATTAAGAATTATAGTATTCTTATTTCACCAATAATAAATTTTATGAGAGGAAAAAATTCATGGACAACAACAACAACAACAAAAAAAAAACTTTGAGTTGTTGAAGAAGAAAATTATAGAAAATCCTATTTTAGCATTACCATTTATTTTAGAAAAATGTTTGAGGTTGATTGTGATGCTTTATTTTTAGGAATTGGTGTTGTGTTGAGTTAATAAGGGAAGCCTATAACATATTTTAGTGAGAAATTGAATGAGGTAAGAACAAATTATTCTACATATAATATTAAATTTTATTCTATTGTAGAAGCATTAAGACATTAAAGGCATTACCTATTGCCTAAGGAGTTTATCCTATTTACTATTAATGAGGATTTGAAGTATATAAACACTCAAAATAGATTAAATAATATCCATGCAAAGTGGATGTATTTTTTTGGGTGTTATATTTTTGTGTTAAAGCACAAATTAAGAAAACTAAATCAGGTAGTCGATGCTTTAAGTGGGCGAATGAGGTTGTTAATTACTATGGTGTGTGAAGTAATGGGATTTGAATTTATTAATGAAGTATATGATAATAATCTAGATTTTGGTAAGATAGTTGATCAATTTAATAATTCATTGACATTGGATAAAATTAATGTATATGGCGAGTATATTTTGTAGGATGGTAATCTTTTCAAAGGTAAATAATTATTATTCCAATTTGGTTACTAGTAGGAAATATTCTAAAAGAATTACGCAGTGCTAGTTTGGCTAGACATTATAAAGTAATTGACAAATATGAAGAGAGATGTAATATTATATGTTCCAAGGTGTAGGATATGTCAGGTGGAAAAAGTATATGCACAAAATACAAGGCTGCACATGCCATTACTAGTTCCAAGAGGACCATGAAGATATATGAGTATAGATTTTCTATTGGGATTACCAAACACACAGAGAGGTAACGATTCAATTTTATTTTTTTGTAGATAGGTTTTATAATATGGTTTATTTTATTACATGTAATAAAAGCAATGCTGCCATCAGATTTGGAGAACTATTTTTAAGGATAGTGTGAGATTACATGGTGTTTCGTAAACCATTACATCGGATAGGGACACAAAATTTCTAAGTTATTTTTTGAGGACTCTAAGGAATAATATGAGGACTAAGATATAATTTAGTAGTACACACCTAAAAACATGGATAAATAGAATTTGTAAATACAAACTTGGGAAATTTATTGAGATGCATAGTTGGAGATAAGCCTAAGAAATGGGACATAGCTTTACAACAAGCTAAGTTTGCATATAATAGCTCAATGAATACATCAAAAATAAAATCAAAATATCATATTGTTTATGAGATAAATCCTATGATTTTTTTATATTTGGTATAGTTCTCAATTACAAAATGAGTTAATGATGATGTAAAAGCGTTTATAGAACATATACAATAATTACAAGTAAGAAGAAAATTTAAAGAAAGTAATAAGATGTATAAAGAAATAACAAATGTCAGAAAAAGGTCAAAAATATTTGAATAAGGAAATTTAGTGATGGTTTACTTGAGGAAAGAGATATTTTTTAAAGGCACATATAACAATTCAAAGTTGAATAACATTAGACCATGCATAAATGTGAAAAAAATCAATCATAATGATTAAGAGGTGAATTTACAATAGAATTTTTATATCTCTCTAGCATTTAATGTTTAGGATTTATATGATTTGCTTGGAGGATATTTTCAAGGTGAAGAACATGAAGAAGTGGATTGACATCAATAGGTGCTAAAGAAGAAGAAATAAAATATAGTGCATTTTTTGTGTAAGAATATAGTAAATGCAAGACAAGGAAGTTATGACAGGTATTTGGTATAGTGGGAATGATTAAATAAAGATGATAACACTTGGATTAAAGAATGAGAGCTAAAGAAAATTGATAATAACAAATGATAGTAGTAGAATCACTTGACAACACTTGGATTAAATAATGGGAGATGAAGAAGATTGATAAGAAAAAATAACATTTGTACAATTAGATCAACTCATAGGAGTTGAGTTATTTTTAACTAGAGGACAATGATGCAAAAAAATAGGCCAAACTTTCAAATGCCATTAAATTTTATTTGTAGTTCCATTTGAACCCATATTCATTCCAAAACAAATGTATTAATAAGTTTAGGGTATCAGTAACTAACCCTTATGGTTATGGGATGTTTTTAATATTTTTTGGAGGTTTTATGTGACCATCTAATGGCCTAAACTTATAGTTTAATTTTATTTTCAAGATTTTTCTTGAATTTAGAAATTATCTCTTTTTGTATCTAGACTTGAACTTTAGTTTAAATTCATTTAATAGATTAATTTTATTATTTAGTTTATATTTTAAATATTTTTAGAGCTTCATGTGCTTGCATGTAAAAGTTACTAAAAATAATAGCTGCTAAAAATAGTATGTCAATTTTTATTTATTTTTAGATTTTCAAATTTTGCATGTCAACTCCAATTCTAAGTTGAGGCTTATTTATGCATGGTTTTTAATTATTTTAATCATTTAATATGAAAAAATATTAGATATTCTTTAGAATCTTTGCCTATTAAATTTTTATTTATCTTGATAGTATTCAGTTTCATTACTGCTTAAAATATTTGACTAACTTCTGACATCTACTATCGCCTTATACTTCTCATTACTTTCCTAAAAATTTATTCTTACTTATTTTTGTAATTGTTGATTATGCTCTGGAAATGCTTCTACATTATCACTAACTCATTCTATAATTGGTAACTATACCAAATCTGAAATACTCATAGGATTTCTCCCATAAACAATCTAAAATACTAATTTTCTTGTTGGTCTATTCACTAAACTATTATATTCAAACTCATTTTGTGGTAAAGCCAAGTCTAATTACTTGGATTTCTCTCCAACTATGCATCTCAGCAAATGTCCCAAGCTCTTCTTTACAACTTCTATATGACTATCTATTTGTGGGTGGTATAAACTACTAAATTTTAGCTTAGTTCCAATATTCTTCCATAATGTCCTCCAAAAATGACATGGAAATTTTGTGTCCCTATCCTTAGTAATGTTTTTAAAACACCATGCAATCTCAAAATATCCTAAAAAAATAATGCTTCATCTCTGGTGGAATAATTAGTTTTCTTACATGAAATAATAAGAACCATCTTGTCAAACCTATATACAACAACAAAAATTGAATCATTACCTCTTTATGTGTTTGGTAATCCCAACACTAAATCTATACTCAAATTTGTACATGGTCCTCATGAAATCAGTAATGGCATGAAAAACCATGTATTTTGTGCATGTCATTTTACCACTTGACATATCCTTCACCTTGAAATATATCTTGTCACATCTCTCTTCATCTTTGGCCAAAATTACTTCTCCTCCACTAAATTTATTTTCTTCATCTTACGAAAATGTCCAACTAAACCACCACTACGTAATTCTCTTATAATATTATATCTTAGAGACCTAGTTAGAATACACAATTATTTCCCTTTGAATATAAAAAAATCATAGATAAGATACTCATCATAAAAAATACTTGTCTTAAATGTTAAATGATTCTTGAATTTTTTAACTATCTTTCTAAAATCTGGATCAGTGTCATATACTTCCTTAATAAATTCAAATCTAACTACCTCATTAACCATAGTAGTTATCAAACCCACTCACCTTCTCAAAGAATTAACTAACTTATTCTATTCTCTTGATTTTTGCTTTAACATAACATTATAACCTTACAATAAAGATACCCACCTGGCAAGCTAACTATTTAACTTGTTTTTAGTGTTCACATACTTGAAATCTTCACGATCATTCAATAGGATAAACTCATTAGGCACTAGGTAATTCCTCCAATGTCTTAATTCTTGTACAATGACATAAAATTTAACATTGTACAATACTTTTCTCTTACCTCATTTCATTTATCACTAAAATATGGCTTTCCTTCTTTGCTCAACACAATAATAATTCTCTCAAATGAAGCATCACAATCAACCTAAAACACTTTCTTAAAATATGGTAATGCTAAATTAGGATTTTATGTAAATTTGTTCTTCAATAAATCAAAGCTCTCTATTGATTTTCTTATCCATGCAGTTTATTTTTCTCTAATACAATTTGTTATTAGTGCAACAAGACTACTAAAATTGATAATAATCTTTTTTATAAGGTTGCTAAACCATGGAAACTTCTTTTCTCTATGATTTTTTTTGGAATATGCCACTAAACAATTATCTTTATTTTTTTTCATCTATTCTTACACCATCTATTAAAACTACAAATCCCAAATATACCAAATTATTTTGTATAAATGTGTACTTCTTTAAATTTACAAGGAGCTTCTCCTTTCTCAACAACTCCAATACCATTATAAAATTTTGCAAGCATTCTTATATATTCTTACTAAATCTCAAAATATCATCAACATAAACCACCACAAACTTACTATTAAATTCCCATAGCACTATGTTCATCACCCTCATAAATGTATTGGGTATATTGGATAATCTAAATAACATCACCATCTACTCATGTAAACCATATCTAGATTTTAATGTTATTTTCCATCCATCTCCTTCATAAATTTGAACCTGATAGTATCCACTCCTTAAAATAAATATTGATAAAATATTTTTCTCCTACAATAACATCCATTATATCATCTAAATGAGGTATGGAAAACATGTAGAGTTCACATGCAAAATTTGAAACTCTAAAAAATAAATAAAACTCAAATGGTTATTTTTAACAACTATTATTTGTATTATGTTTCACATGCAAGTGTGCACAACTCTAAAAATATCCAAAAATAAACTAAACACTAAAATTAACGTATCAGATTAATTTCAATTGAAGTTCATGTCTAGTTAAAAATATATATAATTTGTAAAAATAGAAAAAACTGAAAAAATATTAAATTGCATTTTTGGACCTTTGAATGGCTTAGAATGGCCTCCAAAATATATATAAAATGTCCAAAACTAGAGATGGATGGTTATGGATGAACCAATATTTTAGATATGGTCATTTTGGCATGAAGAAGAGCTCAAATGAAGCTACAAATCAAAAGTTATGGCCTCCAAAAGTTTGGCCTCATTTTTTGCATCACTACTAAGAGGAACGAGGCTTATAAAATATTTATAAAACACTACATCATGTGGGTTTGTATTATGGTGAGAATTATTAGTAAAACAAATAATAACACACTATTTTGATTACTTATGTTCTAGTCAAAATTGATGGGTCATTTTTTCCAAGACTATATAAAAAGACTCCAAAACTATCAAACCTCACCTCAAATATGGTGCTGGAATTAAAACCAATCTTTCATAATTTGACCATAATATGTGGTGGTCCTCAATCATGAAAAATTCCAACCTCACTCCTATTGAATCACTAGGAAAATAGGCCCTTTTGATTTTCATAAAATTTGTTGTCATTATTAGAGATTATTCTTCATGCATGGATTCAATGTCATGCCCTACCTTAAAAATAAATTTTAAAATTTTAAGCTCATACTTACCTTCTATCCTACATATTCAAGAGTTGATTCCATATGTTATGCTATACAAATGTGTCATAACCCCATTGTGCAATGTATTGCATTTGTTAATGACATATTTACTTAGTAGGATTATCTTGGCCTGATTAACACTTTAACTACTTATTGTAGTTGATTATTCTAATTTAGATGTTATGATTATGCTATCACGATCTACTGGTTATGACTAATTTGTTATTTTAGTAGATGGGTATGCCTACTTCAATTATGGCATATTTATTACTCTATTCATATCAAATTTTATTATTATTTTATTTATATCACTTGAGTAGATACTATTGATGTTTTGTTTAGTGGTTATAGGAATAGGTCAAGTGAGTTAAGCTTAGTTGTGGATTTTAGTTGCTAGGAAAATAATGGGAAAGGTTTATGAGCAGTCAGGATTGCTAATGACAGGTAAAATGACATGTGACAAATTTTTAAATCCATTGGTCATCTGGAGTCTTTGCTTCTTATGGTTGTTACATATTTAATTATCTTCCTTAAGTATTGTGTGAGTTTTGGCTAGTGTCATCATTGTATGCTTACAATAATCAATTAATTTATTCCTTGCTTGGATTTAATGATTTGTTGGGTCATTTTTGCATTCCCTTATTCATGTCACTTTTTTGGATTTCATTTTGTGTGTGGAGTCTCTTTGTTGTTGTCAAGGACTTAGCTCTCCCCATTGTATGTGTTTGTTAGGCCATTTGACCTTAGACATGGCATAATGACTAAAGTGGGTTCCTTTGGTGTGGATAGACCTAAACATGGATCATTTTACTTCCTTGGACTTATGTTGGATGTTATTTCATTGAAATACTTAGATTTTACATCATGGTGACTTTGCAAAGTGGCATTATTGAGATATTGGTCAAAGGTTCACGAAGGGTCATTATGATTTTGAAATATTGATGGAGGTTGTTATTATTATTATTATTGTTATTATTATTATTATTATTATCATTATTATTATTATTATTATTATTATTATTATTATTATTTTACTCCCCAATGTTTCCACTACACATTCTTTTAGGAAGCTCATAGCTTGGCATCAATCTCACTACCTGAAGTTATCCCTAGGCTGAGCAATCTAGGCATGAATATTTTTTAGAGGAACATTTTTGTGGGGAAAGGCTCATGACATTATCCTATGTGATGTGGAGTTGAGGAAAAATATATGGTAGTGAAGGGAAAATATGTTGATTCCTACATGAGATGTAGGTAGACTACAATGGGAAAGGAGATATGCAAGGGAACAACTAACTTGGCCTAGGGTCTGTAATTTAATGAAACTAAGTGGTGTTATTGAATTTTATTAATGATGGATATGTTATTACTAGGGTTATATTTGCTTGTGGATATTTTTAAAATTAATATGAACCCTTTATATATATATATATATATATATATATATATATATATATATATATATATATATATATATATATATATATATATATATATATATATATATATATATATATATATATATATATATATATATATATATATATATATATATATATATCAATTAAAATTGCCTATGCCCTATTTTTGACATTTTTGTTTATTTTAGCATTGTAATTTTGATGTGATTGGGTCGCCCCTTGTTGGTTTAACTATAAATTACTTGTGGAATGATGTTAATGGAAAAATAAGTGTAGGTTTGTGTCCATTGTTTGTTAAAACAATTTGATCCCTCTGGGGAAGGGTAATTTTCAATATCTATTGATTTATTTAAACCCAAATGGGCAAAAGTTTTTGGTTTTGTTTTTTTTTTTTTTTTGGGGGGGGGGGGGGTGGGGGGATGTGGGGGGGGGGGGGGGGGGGGGGGGGGGGCGCGGGACGGGGGGGGGCGGGGCTAATTTTTATCAAATCATAGTTATATTTTATGATTTTACATTATGTTGTATACATGTTTGTAGTTTCATCAACATAGTATGCCTTATGGTTATCTTCACCCTAGTTGGGTATGGCAAATTTGTATATTGTTTTCCCTTTAGAATTTTTGGTGTAGTTGGGGTGCCTGAATTAAACCCAACTAGGTTAATTTAAATATTGGACATATATTTTAGTGACTGAGTGTTTATTTTGATTTCATATGAATATATGGAGGCTATTGTAGTTGTTTTAAACTCAAACTATACCCTTCATTGATTTGATGGGTTGTGGACTATCCATAAATGTTTGAATCATTATTGATTTGTGTTTTCTTCCCCTAGTGGTTACGTTTTTTATGAATATCCTCTTTAATATTTTGGAATACACCTTTAATGAATTATGTCTAAGAAGACAATGGTGCCAACCCCATCAATTTATTTTAATAATTTTAAATGTATATGGGCTATGTGGTGATGATTTTGGGGGTTTTGTTGTTGGTTATAACTGTTCATGTTAAGATATTTGGGAATTATATATTTATGGACTTGACTATATTTTATTGAATGATGTATTCAATCTAAATTCTGTAAATGGTGTATGTTGGTACTTGAATTACTCTATCAAGATCTTTAAGTTTTTTTTTCTAGTTACGTTAATTTATGTACATTAGAGATTGCATGAGAGGTTTTAGACAATGATAATAAAGGTTGACATATCAATCATTAAGGCTTAGAATTCATAGACTCAAATTTATCACCAAATTTGGTTCTTTGAGTTCGTATCTAATAACAATAGGTGGGGTAAAACTTTGTATGTTTCCTTTGGTAAATGTCTCATTCCTTGACTCATATGAAACTTTGGTGTTGAAGGTCTATTATCTCCTATTGGTGTCAATTAATGTGTTGAAACTATTTGTTCTTATTGATTTAGATTTATTGATTGATTGACTGTTGTGAAGTGGACCATGGCTCAGTGTCACTTGTATGATCATAACTTCTTGATAAAACCTAGATGTCTGATTCCACCACCCCGATGATGGTTGGGGTAGTGTGGGTGACCATATGGATGGGTTCATTAGATTAGACATTCAAGTTTTAGCATCATGTTTATTGACTTCACATCTCATATGTATTTAGATCTATGTTCTTGTAGTTTTATTATTCTAGTGTGTATAGTATACTTGTAGATGTTTAGAGTTGATATTAGTAGTTGTCATTGTTATAATTAATTCCTTTCATTATGCCTTGAATTATTGTATCATGGATTATGGTATATAATAAATATCATGTTATCACCTTGAATTTGACTTGTGTGTATGGTTATGCATAATGCAATATAGTTTAACATAATGATTCATGGGTATTGAACATTAGTTGGATTTATACATGTCTCACTTTAGGTAATTCTAGTTTTTCATTCCAAATGTATGGATGTAACATTTGCACTCTTTTAGTTATGTTGTCAAATTAACACTAAAATTAAAATCCTTGTTGTTGTTGTTTTGTTAATTAATGATTGATGAATCGGTAATGAATATGTGTTATTGACAGTTTATAATCATTCTAGATACATAATCAATAATGTTGTACATTTCATTTTGGCATACTAAATTGTATTATATTGATGTTGCCACTCTTGTTTAATCTCAGGTATGGGGAGTAATTTACCTTGAAGGGAAATGCATGCTTAATTTTGGAAGTTCTTGTTTTTTTAATAAACTTATGTGGTTCAATTCAAACTATAGAGTAGATTACATTAGTTTAAATGAGGATGTATATTGGTCTTGAGGTGGAATTGATATTTGTTATCAAGCTATTTATGTAGTTAAGTTCTTGTTGGTTACAAGGTTAAATTTCTCATTGCCTTAGTAGTATGATAAGTTTTTATTAATTGAAGTAGCTTATTTTTGTGTATTAAAACTGTGAAAGAGGCTTGTTAAACATGGATACGAACAACCTTATTTCCATAACTTTTGATTGTTGATTTATGTTATGGAATACTATGTAGGCTAAGTTGGGTATGAAAATAGTGTATTATTGTGGTGAATTATTATTTTGGTTCAAGTTACAATTACCTTATTTCAAGTTGGAAATGGCATTGGGTATCTCAGGATATGAGTACTTGACACCTTTATAGTAAGTAGAGAATGTAGTATATCTTACTATAGTTGTGAAGCTATTTTTATTTGGAAGTTGTGTGGTTTACTCAAAATATGTTTTGAGATAGGAAGTTATGTAAATAATTATTGATGTTATTATTGGTTACATTTACTAACTATAGTAACTAGATTTATGCTCTTAATCCTTATGTTATTCTCTTTTTACTATTGCATTGAAATAAGTTTTGGAATGATATTTTTAATCTTTTAAATTTGTGATGAAACATTCTTTTGAAGGTCAAAAAGTGTATACTGCATTACATGAAGATGAATTTGTGTACATCCATGAAATTATTGACCATAATCATGTGAAAATATAATTTCTTATGGATGTGAGCCTTAAGTTGTATATGTTACACCTTGGTTTTTATAGTTATAAATTTCAATTTATCCATATCTATTGCCTAAATCAATGAAATCGAGTAAGGCAATTTACAAGTTGTGTTCAATATCTTACCTTGACTTAATGAAGCTATGAATTAATTAGAATCTACATTAAGCTTGTTATTCATATTTATGACATTGACGACTTTTATGGGCACTTAATTCATGTGCTAAATACATGTCTTGATAAGAGTTCAGAGATTTACAATTGGGAATAAATTGGTAACTAGACTTGGTTAAGATAATCATCTAAAATTGAATTAAGAATGAATAAGATTATATCGTCACACTTCTCTATTTCAAGAAAACAAATCTTAAGTTAACAAGAAATGAATGAAGTTCTAATTGCTGGAATGTGTTGATTATATAGTTTCAATTCAATGAAAGTTATGAATTGTTTAGTGTTTGTTTTTCACTAGTAAGCCCATGGATATGTTGTCAAGTTTATTTTTGCACTCAGTGTCTATGATTTATGTTGCTTGAAGTTAATTATTTTAAATATTATGAGCTCAATTTTGTGTTCACTTCTTGTTAAATCAATCAAATATATGAGGTCAAATTTATATGGGCTTTGACTATGCCAAGTTAATCATACAAGATTTAGAAATTAATATATTATAGCCATAGTTTGTTACTTTATTATGTAAATTATTATCTTGGAAATATTGCAGTTGCTCATACTTCCATATTGACTAATGGATAAATCCTAAAGTGATGTTTTGTAATTGAATACCAATCACTATTAATAAGAATGTTGATAAAACCATACTCTATTTTGGTAATATGAGTATGAAGGCTTTTATGCAATTGGCAAGCTAGTTAATGGTATCTTATTGACTTCTTGTTGTATTAATTCAATTGGGATTGAGTAGTTCCATGACCATAAAGTCTGAGATTCAAATTAGCAAATCTAAATAAGTAGAATTATTGAGTTGTTTGACCTACCATTGGTTACATTTCTAATCAGTTTGGTACCTCATTCTGTTTGGTCAATTTTATTGAGTTCTGATCTATATGGCTATAAATGAGGACTCTTTTAGGACATCCTTCATGAATGGTGATTCGTTAAACAGGAGGGTTGATGTTTTATCTTGAATAATTTATTATTTTTTTCTTTATATCATGCTTGGGTTGTTTGCTTTAATACTCCATATTTTTATGTATGCAATAGCTATATGTATGTCAAGGAGTATCTATTGTGTTTAATCTTCAAACGAGACTCTATTTACAATATCGATATGTTTAATTTGGGTTAGCTGACTAATAAATGGTCCTATTGGTGGGAGATATCAACACTTCTATAAATTTTAGACTTTATTATTGTGATCATGCAAAATGATATGCCCCAAACTATATACTCCTTATTGATGACATGTTTCCATATAGATCTCTTTAATGGTGATTCAATCCTAATTAAGTGTCTACTACCATCTAATAAGAGTGTTGGTTGTGAGCATCCTAATGTGAAATATATTAATATGTTGTTTCATATCATCAAGTTGTGTTTGGGTCTTGCAAACAATAATGTTTCATACTCTGAAAAGAAATAATTTCCATTTTTTATTTTTGGGGGGACGGGGGGGGGTGGTGGGGGAGTGGGGGTTCATTAGGTATCTAAGTAGAGTTTATGCTCTAGGGAACTCTTAGACTTGGAAAGGTTGATACATTGAGTCTAATTAATTATTTGAGTTTGAAAGAGTTATAAAAATATCTACAATGGCACTTAGCCTTTAAGGAGGAATAAAATGGTCTTACTACATGTTACTAGTATGCTAGAAGTTCCTTACGTTTCTTAAAAGTAATGATTGTAGGGAATATAAATTTCCACAATGATAGTTTTTATCTCCCCTAGCCTTGGTTGGGTTAATTCTTCCATAATCTAGTTACATTAAGGCAAGCCTCACCTACCCACCATTGACTTGTATGGGTGAGTCGATGGGAGATAAGTGATCAAGGTGTCATTTTTAGAATTAGCAAAATAATGGTCTATATCTATTAATTATTTGTATGGGCAAGCCATCACTACATGCTTCAAATATTTTGACCTAGGGAAGACCAAGGGTTTAACTTAAACCTAAAGGGTTAAATAGGGTGTGATAGGTTGATTTACTTGTGTATGTCAATAGAGATTTATCTCTCTAATTGTAAAGGGAGTCCATTGAGCCATTGGGAAACTATGAAACATGAATGGTTTTTACAACCATTGTTGGTTCTATTAATAAGACTATTGTAGCTTCTTGCTCAAGGAGCTTAATATTATGATACAAATTAATAAATAGAATTAAAATACTAAAATTACAGATATACTATGACACTTTTAAGATGAATGGGTTTTAGTGGAGTAAAATTGTCTACACAGGTTTTTGTTTCTTACTATTTATCAAGGCTACCCATTATTATGGTTAAGCTAAAATTTTCATTTTGAATGTAGCAAAACTTAATAGAACTTGAAGGCTACTCCTTTTGAATGTAACATAACTTGTTATGATTAAGCTAAAAATTTCATGTAGTTTTATTTTTTATTGACCAATGTGGCAAGTAGTTGTAAGTTCTAGCTTGACTTAGGTGTCACTATACATGATTGGTTGCATCCATGAAAAAGTTTTAAAATACTATGAATAGTGCTAGGGGAGCATGATTTTATCCAATATGATGGAATTATAAGAAAATACTGAGAAGCTTTAATTTTCTAAAATGTTGATATGGTTGGTTGATTGCAACCATTATGTAACATGAAAGAGAATACATATTTTGTATTACAATACTGAGTTGATGTAAAATATATGCATTTAAATTAAATTAATGATTATGGGAAACTATAAATACCATGGTAATAATATGAAATTTACCCTAAGCCTAGATTGAGTCCACCTTTCCCAAGACTAGTCGACATAGAATAAGAAACACCAATCAACCATTGGCTTATTTGGGTAAGCCAATTGGGGGTCTAGTGATAGAAGCTTCCATTTAGAAACAAAGGGATTAACATTTTGTCATTTTTGATGGATTATTCGATGATACCTCACTTGATACATGAAGTCTAACATCCTTTGGAGGATTGAGGGCATGAATCTAGCCTAAAGGGACAAGTAGGGTTGAAGGTGGCTAACTTGGTCGGGCAAGTTAGAAGTTTGGGAAGCTTATGGATTTGATGTCATCGGGTAGACCGATGATATTTTGGGACTTTTATGTATGACTAATAAATTTAATTATGTGTTGTAATCTAAAAATACACTTGGCATAAATACGTAAATTAGAATGTGTGCCCTATCTTATGTGGTTCCTTTATACATATGCATGGTTATATATTGTTTAAACCCTTTGTGATGTGTGGAAGTAATTAATCATGTGAATACTCCATGTTATCAATCTACTCATATGTTTAGTTTAAGTATATATACCATGTAATATATGTGATCGTGTGTTGTTAAACCATGGAATTTTTGAATGAAATTGTGACCACTAATCACTTATGTAATCTAACTCCTACTTCTAAAATTAAATATGTTGATTGAGAAATGTGAAGTTGTAGTTTCATGATGTATCATGTGATCCCACATCCCTATTATAGTTATGAAAATTTATGAAAGTATGATGATGAGGGTAGAGAATTAATATATCCATAATGGTTTAGACTGGGTATGGGTTAAGAAGTGGAGTCTCTTGTATGTTGAAAACCCACTTTTTCCCTTTGCACAAATCAACCACCTAATTCATTCAGGGTGTGAAACATGAGCACCATAAGTGGGTTGTGAAATATTTGTGTATAATTATCACCTTATGGTTACATGTTCATTTAACCACATCTAGGAGGTTGTTATAAAAAAATGACCCATGTGAAATTACCTTGATTTAGCCATGCAAAGCACTAAGCAGTCCAACAAGTTGGACTTTTATGAAAAAACAAAAAGGTTTTATTTATTGGACCATAGGCAAGTGTTGGTTGGATAGTATAATCATGGTGTGAAAAAGGTATTAATTTATGTATAAATAGAATAAATATTCTAAAATGAGCTTAGCAGGAACAACTTGAATTCTTGATTAGGTGGTATAAAACCTTAGGTACCCACTTAACTCTTTGGAAAGAGTGTTAAAAGTTGGGTGAATGCCCTCATATGGATGATAAGAACATTGTGTGATTGGTATTCCTAAACCATTTTTGAAAGCTCATAAGTGATGAAGATCATGCTGTAAATTTTTGGGTTGCATGTGATTCCAGGGATGTTTTTCTGAGGTTCAATGTGGCTAGTGTAGGATGCTACACTAACCCATGAATGATAATTGTTGATTTAAAAGTAACCATATAGTACATGTTGATATCTTTTGATGACATTATATAATGACAATAATTAAGATATGTGTAAGACATAACATGTGTTGTGTAAAACACTATTTGGGTTCTAAAAATGTGTTAGAATCTAGTTGGATTGTATTATTGCAACTACTTTGACTAAGAGTTGTAGTTTTATATGATAATATCTCTTCATAATAAGATGAATGTTTAGCTGAAAAATATTTCATTATAAAAAAAAAATTATACTAAAATCATATCTAAACTAAAACACATTTAATGCATTTATCTTGTATGACTTAACAGCTATAAACTATGCTTTGAAAAGTACCAAAAGCTCTTTTGTTGGCAAATGTTGAGGTGAAAATTTGATCACCATGGTTGGTAATTCTGGATTTTATTAGAATGGATGAAAGATACATTTATTTAGGACATTGATATTTTCATAGTCTCAAAAGAGTTGTGTTAAAAATAGTGGCTTAAGAATGAATTATGCTAAATATAAGCAAGTTTGGGCTGGTAGGTCTATTACCAAGGAAGCTAATAAATTTTTGGACTGAAAACAAATGGCCATGTGAGTCATAAACACATAAATTATGCTCCCAGTCAGGATACATGTTGAAATTTATACTTTAAAAAGTTATACAACTTCCTCTATTCAACTTGGTGTCAAAAAATGACAAGCTATATGATAAGACTCTTCTTTTAGAGTGGTTTAAAGAAAGACGTGGTTTTCTTTATGATAGTGTTTGGAACATTGAGCAAATAAGGCTCAATGTTTCCTTTCTGAATGTGTGTTACATCCTCATTCTATGTCGATAAGTATATCAGTTGTATTCTCAATGGATATTATTGCTAAGTTGTGAAATTACATAAGAAGCATGACAATGCTTGGTAGATTATGGTAAAATTCCAAGGTTAGACACCCCTTGTTGGAAGCTTAGCTATTGGTGTTTATGTAGTGGGACATTTTTTGAGAAGAATGTTAGAGTCTCTTTAGACAGCTTGATTCTTGGGTGTTTAATTGGTCACCAGGATGACTCTTATCTAAGAGAGGGAGGATGTCATAATTACATTGTGAAATGCATTACA
>JARHVA010000964.1:55000-75000 GCA_037957365.1 Torreya grandis
GTTACTAGATTTATATTATTAATATTTACGTTGTTCTCTTTTTACTCTTGCATTTGAATAGGTTGTGGAAGGTTGGTTTTAATATTTTGGGTTTGCACTAACACCTTGTGTTGAAGGTCAGAAAGTGCATACTTCATTGAATGAAGATAAAGTTGTGTAAAACCATGAAGCTATTGATCTTAATCATATAAAAATATAGTTTCTTATGGTTATGAGCCTTCTGTTGTATATGTTACACCTTCGTTGTTATAGATAAATATTTGAATGTATGCATTTCTATTTCCCAAAGAAATGAAATGTAGTAAGTAAATTTACAATTTGTGTTAGATATCTTACCTTACATTAATGAAGCTATGAATTTATTAGAATATTCATTAAGTTTATTAGTCATATTTATGACATTGTCAACATACTTGGGCACTTAAGGTATGTGCTAAATAAATACCTTGATGAGATTTTAGAGGTTTACAATTAGGAATAAATTGGTAACCAAACTTCATTTAGATAACCATCTAAAATTGAATTAAGAATGAATAAGATTTTTTCCTCACACCTCTCTATTACAATCAGATAAATATTAAGTTAGAAAGAAATGAAGGAAGTTTTAATTGTCAAAATGTGTTGATTATATAGTTCCAATTCAATGAAAGTTATGAATTGTTCAGTGTTTGATTTTCAATAGTGAGACCATGGATATGTTAGCAAGTTTATTTTGAAACTTGATTTATATGTTTTAAGGTACTTAAAGTTAATTATTTTAAATATTATGAACTCAATTTTGTGTTCACTTATTGATAAAGTAATCGAGTATATGTGGTCAATTTTAGACGGGAATTCAATGTTCCATGTTAATCTTACAAGATTTGGAAAAGAATATATTATAACCATATTGTGTAACTTATTATCTTATAAATATTGTATCTTACCACATTTACATACTGACTAGTGGATAAATATAGAAGTGATGTTTTGTCATTGACTAACAGTCCCTATTAATAAGAATGTTGATGCAACCATACACTATTTTGGTAATATGAGTTTGAAGGATTTTATACAATTGGTAAGCTAATTAATAGTTTCTTCTTGACTTGTTGTTTTATGAAATCAATTATCATTAAGTGGTGCCATGACCACAAATTCCAAGATTCAACTTATGGAATCTCAACAAGTAACATTATTGAGTTGCTTAGTGTACCATTGTTTATATTAGTAATTGGTTTGGTACCTCATTCTAGTTGGTCAGTTTTTCTTGAGTTTTGATCTGTATGGTGTAGATGAGGACCCTCTTGGGACATCTCTTATAATTGATGATTCATTAAACATAATGGTTGATGTTTTATCTTGGATAATTTATTATTTTTTCCCTTATATCATTACTAGGTTAACATCATGTTAAATACTAGGGTTGTCCACTTTAGTACTCTACCATTATATATGGAGAAGATATAAGTATGTCAAGGAATAGATATTATCTTCAATATTTAAATGGGACTCTATTTATAAGATTGAGATGTTTAAGTAGGGTTCATTGACCACTAAATGGTCCTATTAGTGGGAGATACCGGCACTTATATAGAGTTTGAAGTTTATCAGTGTGCTCACTTACATCAATACTTCCTAAATAGTATACTCCTTATTCATGGCATGCTCCCATATCAAAATCTTTAATACTAATTTAATCCTAGTTAAGTGTTTATTGCCATATAATATGAGTGCTACTTATGAGCACCCTAGTGTGAAATCTCTTAAGATGTTGTTTCACATCATCAAGTTATGTTTGGGTCCTACACATAATGACATTTCATACTCTAAAAAGAATTAATTATTGAAAATTTTTGGGGTTATTTCAAAATGGATAATGCAACTTTTGATAGCCTCATGGAAGGATTGGTATTGTAATTGTATCACTACTTTTATAAATTACTCTCATAGTCTTATCTATCAAATTATAGGTCACTTTTACTTATCTATGGGTAACCTTAACAAGCAATGGAGTTTTAACTCCACACCTTGAATGTGGGTTACTAGATGTAAGCAAATATGGAATGACAAGGTCGAGCACAAAATTTCTTGCTTGTTCTGATTTTTTATATAGTATAGTATTCTACTTAGGGAATGACTCAAATACATTGGAATCCTAAACCCCAAATACCTTTCTTGTTCTGGACTTAGAGAAATTTTTAGACTTTTTTATGGTATGTATTAGAGCATAAGAAGTTTGGAAAGTGATTCACATAGTATCTCAAAATTTTAACTCAAAGCATTTCAATTAGAGAATGGTTTTATTTTTACAAAATAATTAGTGATTGGTATATATTTATTTTTTATGGAATTTATTCATAGATTTAACTAAATTTTAGTTAAATGGAACTATATAAACTTAATTTTTTTTAATAGGGAATAATTTTATGTTCAATTTAATGTTAATGACAAAATATATGTAATCTCCATGGTTTATTTGTAGATACATGTTTATCAAAATAAAAAATTTATCAACAATTTTGGGAGTGTTACTTACAATGTGAATTGAGATCCTTCGATATTTATACCACAAGGCATACCTCTATTGATGTCAAGATGTCACTATATTTGCTTGAAAAGTTACTTATCTTCCCATCATCCTTGTTGACGAGGATGGAATTTGTTTCCACACTAATGGTCATGTTTTTTTCTATATCCATGATATTTTATTGTGTATGGTGTCTATCTAATGTGGATTTACTTTCCTCCACCCCTTGTTTGGATAACTATAATTTCATTAACTCGTAAAAACATAGTATGGGTGGATTTTCTTGATCCATCTTCAGCTTATCCTTCTTCTTGGGTTTTTTAACATCCAAACTATGATCTACCACCACAAAATTTTGGTTTTGTTACTCATTCTTGAAGTTATTACTTTCCTTATTAATATAATATTTTTATATATATTTATTCTAAGATTTTTTTTTTTAATTTTTTTTTTTACACACATGAATAATGGGTTATGAATACCAACTAGATAAAATTTTACTTTAACCATATTTTTTATATTATTCTAATGTGAATAATACATGCATTGATAAAGCTAATTTAATGGCATGGTTAAAAATATTGGTTACCATATAATGACACTACCAATAAAGTATATTAAAGTGACACTAGTAATAAGATTGTATCTTCCCTATTGATACATCAAGAATAAATAGGGAACATTATATAATTATATCAACAAGGCTGATATAGTATGAAAAAGGCACACAAATATGAATAAAATGTGAAAAATATTTATAAAAGGGAAAAAGCATAGTCTATACAGAGTAAATGACATGATAATTAATATAAATAGATATAACATATTTTCATAGGGGAACCTCTCACAAAGTATGACAAGTTGACTTATCTTGATCCCAGTACACTCCTTATGATGTCTACTTGAGGATATTGATGCAATTGATGAGTCTTGCAAGATAAATCATTATTAATTTAAAAATATGTATATGCACATACCCCACTTAAATTTCATATTGTGTAATTATAATGTAATGTGGGATGGATCTTTGAGAAATAACACATAGTGTAATAATATATGGTGTGAAGTTTATGTTGTGATGTATTTAAACAATAAAAAACATAGTAATTTTGATTTAATGTGCCATAACTATGTTAAAATTCTAAAAAATAATACTATAAAATAAGATAAAATTTGAAATTTTATAAAAATAATCTATAACTAATATAAAAATACTTAATCTAAAATATAACTAATAATCTATTCTGATGTAGGCAGGATTCCCTCTAATGTTCTTAATACCATCTATGCTTAAAATGCTAATGCAGATTAAAATAATATCTCTTTGCATGTGCATAACCTCACCTCGATGGGGTGGATCTTAATCAAGATGATCTAAAATCATTTGAAAAGAAAGGGTCTTATTTTTTATTACAGAGCTTCAATGGGAATTCCCACCCATTTTTGCCTTATTCATTTCTTCCCCATCCATAAACTTCATCTCTCTCATTCTGACTCTACATTTTTAGTCCCCATGGGCATCAATAAGGATCGAATGGAACCTATATCTTGAAACAAGGTCCATGAACAAAAGAAAGTTTGGAAGAAGCTCAAAAAAGAGGGACTCATAAAATTTATAGAATGTGTCATTGAGCATAACACTAAGATTATCTGAGACTTCATGGTGGCTTCGATAAGTAGAAGGTTACCATGTGTGACATCACCATTAATGTCTCAGAGGAGTTTATTGGTGATGCCACTAGTATTTCCTACATAATTGCTAAGGAATTCAAGGACCAATCAAAAAAGCAAAAGTACCTACAACGCTTCTTTAGAACAAATGATTTTATGTAGATGGATAAAAAGGGTTCCTAGAAGCTAATCTCTTGTACTATTGGCCTAAAATTTGCCTTCAGATCATGAGTTATATGATGCTCAAAGTTAAATATATAATAATCTTTTCCCACCATTTCTTGCTTCTTAATCATTTCATTGGGTTCAAAATCAATTTTCTTTATTTCTTACTTAAGTCCATTGAAAGTACCATCTTGATTCAATAAGTAAATGATACAAATCCCATACTTCACTAGGGTCTAATCCTCCTTCTTGTTTAGCACAACCAAGCCCTTTTAGGCCAATAGGTTCCCCCTTGGGGTTCCTCTTTCAGGGAGGACTCGTAAGAGGACTCCATGGTAGATGATCCTACCGAGAGATCCCACCAACCTTTTAGTTGTACCCCATAGAATAGCTTATCACAGTCCCCCCTAGATGACCTCCCTCTAAAATTTTTGTTTATCCCCAAACTAAAACCTATTGAAATAGGGACCCCTATGAAACTATCTTGGAAAGGGAAAACAATTGTTATGAAGGAGATAGAAAGAAACAAAAAACTACTAGAAAACGTTATCTTCAAGGTACAAAAATCAAGGTTTGGCCTAGCCAAGGTCATCCAAAACTATAATGCATTATACATATAGGCTAAAGTAATAGCTTAGGCCTTTGTTCACTCTGCTTAGCCCCCATACTACCCTATTGTGAAATCACCTAAGGTTTTAAAATCCCCCTAGGGATCTCCCAAGGGGGTCTCCCCTAAATAATCTTCCATGCAGGTGAAAGGAAACAAATTTCCTAGAATGATCTTCCTAGGGGAAGTGGCTGAAGGCCCTAGGAATCCCACTTAGGCTAATGTTTCAAAGGATAAACCAATCATCCTAGTGAAGGATAATGTTTTTGTTGATGACCCTTAGGAGGGACTTTCCTCCTAGTTATGCTACGGTTTCCTATTTTTTATTTCTATTTTAATTAATGTTTCTTTTTTATTTTGACTTCTTGGCCCTAAAGGCCTATTTTCACTACTGTAATACACTCTTATGGGTGTAAGTCTCTATAAAACTAGGATTTTACCACATCAAATAAAAATATATAAAAATTCTTGCACTGATAGTATTTATCATTTATTTTGATTCATTAATAGGACATATGTAATCAAACACATGGTCAAAATATATATTATGAATGATAAATTTGAAAATGTTTTAATTTTCTCTTACACAAACACACACATCCCCTTACACCTCTAGAATGTAATGTAATAATATATGGTGTCAAATTTATGTGGTGATGTGTTTGGATTATGAAGCATATAATAATTATGATTTAATGTGACATAACTATGCTAAAATATATTAATTTTTATTAAATAAAATAAAATTAGAAATTTTATTAAAAATTTTCCATTACTACTATAAAAATCTTGCATTTCTAGTATTATATCTCTTATTTTGGTTCATTAATAGGATATATTTAATAAAAACACATGGTCAAAATATTAGTTATGAATGATAAATTTGAAAATTTCTCAATTTTCTCTCAAAAAAAATAAATGAGGTGAAAATAAATTTATTTGATCATTTTCTATTTTTCAATTTTTCCACAATTTGTAGAGATATGGCAGACCATATCTCTCACATAGGAATACACCAAATGAGAGGACACAGAGGGGACTACACATGACATGATGTATATAACATCGAGGTAGTTTATGCATTTAATGTTTGGTTTGGTTTGGTAGGTTATGTATTTAATGTTTGGTTTTGTAGGTAGATAATATTTGTACCACAATACATTGCACAAAAAAATGTCAAATCTAAGATAGAACTTAAATGGGCAATGGGTAGATACTAAGGTTTTTTTTTCAAAAGAGCATTTTATTTTTAAGATCCATACAAAAATCATGGTGGAAAGATAAATGCATTAGCCTGATAGTTGAAAATCAAAAGATGGAAATCATAGTTAATATAGATGAGCAATATAGCATGAAAATATTTTTTAGACCAATAAAAATGGATGATGTAGTTGAAAAAACCATCTAAATATTTAGGTACTATAATACAAACCATATGGTTAGTATAATTATGTAGATGGCTTGTATAACTAGAAAAAAAACCTTATGGCCAATGTAATTGATGTACATCGTTGATGTAGTATAAATTAGACCACATTATGGATACATGAAATGTAGATGGTTGATGGTGTAACTTTTTATATTTAGAGTCAAATTATGGTTTTAATTTTATTTACACTATTATTTTGGTCATACAAGAGACTAATTGGACATTATTCTTAGGAATTTTGGTGGTTGTTTGGAATTTTAGAGGAGAATATTTGAATATAGATGTGGATGATAGTTGAGGCCTCATTGTTATAAAAATTTCTTTCTATATTTTGGAAGACATGGCTTATTTTATTAACCAAGGATCTAGTGGTATCCTAGACATATGTAGAGTACTTATAGATGTATATTCATGGGAAATATTTTTGGGTTTTTGGAATACATGGAATGACACCTTCACATGGGTATTGGATGGAGACATAATAAAGATAGATATTAGATTAGAGGATGTACATGCAAATAGGTCACCGATTAATAATAAAATTATGTTATGTGACACATAACTACTATGGAAGAGAGTTAGGAGCTAGAAAGTTGGGTTATATTTTTAGATGGATTTCACCATCAGTCACTAATAATGTAAATTTTTGATATATATGCCTCATTAGATCTAGAAACCTATAAAAAAAATTCTGAGGATGATGAGTAGGTGAGTCCTATGTCATAAATATAATGATGGTGTTTTGAAATTTTTTGTAGCCATATGTAACAACCATGATGGGGTCAAATAAAAATATGTGATTTTTTTTATTTAATTAAACACATAAACCAAAAAAAAATCACACCATGATAACCTACATAGACAATAAAAAATACTCAAATATTGATAATAGTTAACAATAATATTACATCACATATCACTGATCTTTAATATCATGAGAGCACATCAAAATGCAAATAGAGAAAGTAATTATATTATCGCATCCATGACTCATACAAGTCTACAACAACCATTGTCAATGTAAAATAATAAGTAATTACAACTCTTCATAATAATATTCAATAATAAATACAATACAATATAGTATACATATAAGATACATGGCACTTTTATAGCATATTTCTTGATCTCAATTATCTATGGGAATCTCAAGTGTCATCTCAATAAGTAGTACTATTGTGGGGATGGAGAGCATCATCTGAGATATTTTCCACACCAACCATGGATCAATGATCCCCCACACAAATCCCATTTATAAATTCCCCTCAATTTATAGATGAGTATAGAGTCGCAACTCAAGAATCTAGAGAGACAAAAAAGTACCCATGTGTTGTATGATTTCTAAACTAAACATGCAATTTATCATAGAAAACTAATATATTACAAGATATTTTAAATACATGTAAATCATACTTGTTAAATGATAATATCTCACTAAACATACTTTGGACCAAAATTTATTAATAATAAATAATAACGATCTATAGATCAATCAAATTCATTCACACCACTTGATCGGATTGCATTCATCTAACATTATGATGCTAGTAAGCCAGTGAAGTCCATCTCGCTCCCTACTCTATATCATCAATGTAGATTGGTCAAATACAATTCATCCACAATATTTATTTAATTTACACCCTACTACCAAACACATCATATATCATGTTAAACATAGGATTAATGAATGCATACATTTATTCCATCAAACGTATGAATGAATCTTACATTGTTTTCTATCCCATACTAAAAATAATGATTATCATTTATACTACCTAGGTAAATTACACATTAACTATACATTTTAACTACCACAATTTTTTTCTAAACATATTACACCCTATGATAATCCATATTACCATAGTCTAGTATTCTAAGTCATAACTACTAGTTTTCCATAAGTAGTCATATAAAGTAGTCTTAAAATACAAGGAAACATGAGCTTCTATTAAAGCATCTAAACATAACAAATCAATTCACAATTCTCAAATAACATAATAATATACTAATATAACATTCATTAAATTTGCAAAGGTTGTATGCATGCATCCACATAGTCCTACCAACTATGACAAAAACATGTTAATCAAGTAATAATAAATAAGCTTACATTAAATTAGTCAAACATAGGTATGAGTCTAGGAATTTTAATTATAGTATGTATCATTCTAGGTATAACATAATTTTAAACTTTATTACTCTATGATATCCCATACTATCATAGTTCACAACTACATAAATACACATAACCAACTTATGATTTCAAGAATCAAACTACCCATCTACATAATAATAATCAAGCAAATATGGGATTATACCACTAGGGTATATCCTAAGTTAAACTTCCTATTATCATTCAAAGTAACATAACATATAAATACACATCACAATGCACCATTATATGCTAGATATAACCAAACATTTATATATATTAACACTTTCACAACATGTATTTCACACCAGTATTCAATACTGAATACATATAACTAACAACCAATAAAACATTTGCAGAGAAATAGAGAAATCATAAACCTTTTATAACAATCATTTAACATCTTATTTTGTTTTATCAAAGGCTATTTTAATGTGGTTTTAGTTTTAGGATCTCTAACATTTGATGACTAGATAAAATCACACCTTTAACTACAAGCTTAGGCATGTAACCCAACACAACAATTTTGATTATGGCCTTCATTATTAACCCATGTTATGAGAAAGGTAATATAGAAAAATATTTATTTATGAGGATGAAATTAACCTAACAGTAAGATATCCCACATATGACATGAACTCAATAACTAAATTAGTAATTTGCTACATAATTAATTTAGCTCACAGGTATCTATTATAAAGTTATAACCGGTATCCCATCTACTATTATTCATACCTTATCGAGCATATACCAGATTGTTAGATTGTTGTTATGGGTATACGTAAATAATTTCCAATATCTATACCTATGAATATACTACTTCTAAATAAGGTATGAACAATAGTAGATGGGATACTAGTTATAATTTTAGAATAGATATGTGAGCTAAATTAATTGAGTAGCAAATTGCTAATTTAGTTATTGGATTATTGCAATAACTAAATTATTGCATTTTTAGCAAATATTATATTTTAGTATTATCTTCAACTCATAGAAGATATTCCTTGTCTTGATTATGTATATTATTACATTTTTAGTAGATGTTATATTTTAATATTATCCACACCTAATAACTTTGTCAGTTTTCATACTATAGACATGTAAGATTATGCTAGGCTTTCGTACTCTTATTTTCTCCTATAATTCTGATTATCGAGAAGCATTTATATGGTTATCTAAAATAATGATAATCCAAACTATTTAAATTACTCCTATTCTTTAGATTTATTGTTTGTACCTGACAAACATGTCGAATCTTATGTCATGCTAGTGTAATTTGTTTCCATAATACTGTAGCAATTATATTTATAATTTGACATTCAAGTATACCAATTACACATTTTTTTTATGATGTTGAATTATATTTATTTAAATTAAGGTGTCCCTTCCATTTAACGATCATACTTTACTATTTTAGTAATTTTTAAATGCACCGAATTACTTTAGATTTAGAACCTACACATAAGGTGAAATATGAGATATCTCATATTCAATAATTATTATTTTAAATGAAGGATAAGACATATTCCCTCAGTACATTGACTCAATTCTATTACATATTATATTAAAATTCAATTTTTATTATTATCTATCTATCAGATTCCATCAAAAAGACTCAATTCTTCCTTTTTAATAGTATAATACTAGTAAATTGATGATTTCACCTAAGCATGCAATAATATAATGAAAATTATAATGATTCACTATATATACTAGATAAGTGCTGACTCTAGGGGTGCCACATAAGCATTTTGCTGGTAAAGGAAGATTTACAATGATTTTCTATTATATTGACTTGGCTGGAAAATTAATTATATAAAGTACTCAAGCTATTACTAATCTACATCGATTTGCTCACCTATGGTAACGCTTCTAGGAAACTAGTTTTCCTTCTTTTTTCTTTTGAAAAGTAGTGACCCCCTGATGAATTCAAATTTTGATTTGACTTCCAATCTAATTGAATGATTGGAAATAATGGCTCTATTACTGAATATTTGTAGTTATATTTTGAAATACTTGCAAGTCATTTATCAGAGTTATTATTTGTATATTATAATCAAGATAATGGATATAGTTTGGTGACTTAAGACAAACTAGCCATTATAAGGTGTAAACCTAGTTTCTCTTTACACATGCAACACAATACCACTTGTAAGGTTAGATCAATGTGTTAGCAAATAACGGACACAAATCTAAAATTCTAGTTTATCATTTTAACTAAAAAATGGATTTTTCACATGTAGATAAGGTTTTGAAGTGTTGAAGATCAATTTAGAACCTCTTGATTCTACCAAAACAATTACAGTACCTGATTGATCTAAATATAACTTATAGTTTTAAGGTCCAAAACATTATTATTAGTTTTAAACACTATATAAGCAGTGCAAAATATAGAGACAATTTTAAATTTTAAAACATCAAGAAATATTATTGTTGTTAATAAGTTAAAAAATAATTTTAAGTTTGAATGCTAAATATTAATAACATTAAGCCAAACTGCTTGTATGAGTACTTAAGTCACTTATGTACTCATAGTGTTATTATTTAAATGCTAAATATATAGATACATTTTTAAATCTATAAGCAATAATATAAGTTATATATTTTTCAATATAAATCCTTAAAAAAATTAAAGTTGTATGTAGGACCAACACGAGATTCATTTCGAATATTCATATATCAAAAACAAAATGGAAAATAGTTGATGAACTATGAGTTTTATAATTTCCACAAAATATAATAGATGCTAATCATTTCAAGAAAATAAGAATAGGCCACAACTCAGAATTTTAAGTGGATTGCCAATTAATCAAGCTATACGTGCTAAATCTTTTGAGTAAAAATATTTTTATAAAGAAAAACGTGTTGAAGATAAAATTTTCCATCATGGCTAAGATCCTACTTGGTAGCCTATACGAGCCTTAATATTGTTTTTTACTCTTTCCAATGTTCCTTCTTTATCTTCTTCTAGTTATTATCCATCTTTTATCCCCTTAAATATTTATATTCCAAATTACTTATGATCTTCATTTCCACAACCATATACGGTAAAAAGGGCATTGCCCTCTTTGCTTTAAAGATATTTCTTTTTTATGTTTTTATTTTAAAACTCTCTTTTTGTTTTTATTATTTTTTAACATTTACTTATTAAATTTAGGCTTTACATTTCTTTTACTCTATATTGTCTTTTTCCATTTTTTTATTTTTTCAAAATAATTTCCAATCTTCATATACTTTTAACACAAAATAGAAAAAATCCATAATTTTATTAAATTAATTAATATCTATAAATGTTATATAAATTTAAATGATAATTCATTAAGTTAATATTAAGTAAAAACATACCAAATATGTTAAACAAATTCATTACGCTATTATAACTATGCTAACAAACACAGAGAAATTAACTTTACAATGCATGTAAAAATAAACACACCATGTCTAAACCATTTTTTTAATGCATTCTAAATTATTTTAACTACTACGGTATGTACAGGGTTCTTTCCAATTCTCTGTCATCCTCCATCATCTTCATCTACGTCACCTTCTTTGATGATTCTCTCCCTCTATCACACTCTGAGAGATGATTTTTTCCTATGCCAAACTTACAACAAATCAGGTAGTTAGACTATAACAGTCATGATACATATTCATCACAAAATATTAAAAAATTAAAAATTAAATTGATTATAAATTAAATATTTACTTAAAACTAACTCATATCAGTGTGATCATGCCCCATAACATCATATATCTCATAGTTTAATTAAAAATATCCAAATCTAAATTTATGAACTATAAATGTCCATGATAATCTAGTAAATTCACCTAGTGAGGAATTAGGATGTAACATACTTTCTACCTAAATCTATTCATCATCCTTAATAACTCCTATTCAAATATAATTTCTAAATTAAAAACATTATTTAACAAATCAATAACATGGTATGCAATATCAAATTAAAGAAATAAAAATAAATTACCTATAGAACTCACTGTAGTCCCTTCAAGTCATACTAATCCTAGATTATTGGTCCCAAAAGACCATGATTTATGATATCTCCCTATTAAGCAAAAATATTTTTTCAGTATTACTTACTTTGATTTATTCTACTATGACCACCTTGGGGTACAACACTAGAAAGAGAAGCCTATATACTATAAGATTGACCACTTCTATTACCTTGAAGGGTCCTACATATCTTAGTGAAACATTCACTAAATTTTCAAAATACATGAGATTATCTTAAAATACATATACAAATGATGAAGGAGAGTTCCACAAAATATTCTAACCTTCTGCACATCTCTCTATCCTATAGAGTGTTTTTCTCATTCTAGAGAAAATTAATTAAGGAACTTGGAAAGAATGATGGTTATAAGTTAATACTATCACTACTTTGTGCATTTATTGATAAGTATAATTTGTCAATATTTTCACTACCCTATGGAATTCTAGACAAGTATGATGCTGAATAAGAATTATAAATTCTACATTTCTAATGTATACAAAATTAAAGAATAGACATTCCACCATATACATGTGTATGGCCATATGATTGAATTGACATGTTCATCTATTAAATATTAGATTTGACAAGTCCATCTATTGGATCCAAAATTATTAACTACTAAATCAATGTGATACTAAGTAGGATCCACTCATATTGGTGAGTACTCATGTTCCTAATTTACCACCCTTCTCTTAGGTCACCATGACCTAATGATCTTCAAAATGTACACAAGGTTCCATGATTCATAATTATATACTAATAGATCATAGAAATAAATAATATGATATAAATAATTTTATATGTATTGACATATGTACAATATAAATCATACAATCAATCCATAATTTTGTTAAGGTCTCACTAGCCAACATAACTAGTATCATATTTTCCAGCTTAACATGAATGTTATATTCATAGTTAAGAGGAAATAGTGTTAAAATTAACATAACATACAAAGGCCAAGGATCACACCATCCTTTCAACCTTATAAGGGAACAAGCGAGACAATATCTTCCTACTCACTTGACTAGAATGTAACTTATTAAAAGTTTATCTCAACCCATTTATTGATAAGATGTTCAACACATCATATACCCTATTCTCTTCTAGTGAAAGGTACACCAATAACTCTTAAAAATGACATAATATATAAAAAATATCATAATATCAATCTAATCAAAGGTATATAATATTGTAATACTTATAATCAATTTATAAACCTTAGTCTAGAACAAATTTAAATTCAATGTTTGCCACTACTTGTGGTCAAAGTTCACAAGGTAGATAAAGTAGTAACCTTAAATAATCACAAGTGAAAAGTATAGAACTATCATATAAAAAATAAAACTCCTATATACCCTGACATGATAAAAATAAAACACTACAACTCAATGTTTCCAACACATTACCTACTTACCAAATCTGTAAGTATAGTATCACAATCTATTTCCACAATCAGGAGAAGATACTAACCACTAGATGTACCAAGCCATCCTATCCTACAACTTGTCTCTAAAAAATAAGTAGAATATATTTATCCCATGACCCCATAGAATATGGTCAAAATAACATTTTAGAAACAAGTTTTAACGTCAGAAAAATATTAATCCCCTCAGTAGCTTATAATAATGAAAAAGGATAATGAGATAATAACATCTCACATTTAATCTAAGAGAGATAACACTTCTTACTAACCCACATAACTTAAGGGTGCCAATCCTTAAAAAAACTCCTAACACATAAGAATTATCAAACAAAACATCCACACTCTACTTCAATAAAATTCCCACTACACTAGGTGGTACCAACTAAAAATGGTCTTTTAATTTTTTTTCCATTTCTATGATTAACGAACATTAAACACAAAAACTAAAACACATATATTTAAGTGATAAGCATACTAGGCTTATTAAACACTCATAAAACACAAATGGTGAAGGTAACTTGATTATCAAGAAAGGGTGTAATCATACTCAAGGTGTTTGATCTAAGTGATCAAACTTTGGTAGAAATCCCTTGTTCACAACTCATGAACTATGCTATGTACTCATGTGCCCACCTCATATACAACCATCACCATTGGGATACTCAATAAATCAATCCCCTATACAACTCAAAAGGGTATAAGTTCTCCTAAGGGTACACACTCAATATTACCCATACACATTACATTAATGTCAAATATATACAAGAGTCACCAAACCTTATAGAAGGATATACTAAGTCTCAAGAATCCAATCATGGTGTAACATGGTTCTGCACTAAGGTATCACAAATGCAAAGTACCAGGGCAATACTTCATGTCACTAGGTTCACACCCATAAATAGAAAGACTCAAAAGTGCTAATGGACTCATTAGGTCCTATGCTTTGAGCCACAACTCTAATACCACATGTAACAACCACGCTGGGGTTAAGTAAAAAAATGTGATTTTTTCTAATTAAACACATCAAACAAAAATAGTTTACACCATGAGAAACTACAAAAACCATAATAAATAATCAAAGCATGATAATAGATAAAAAGCATATTACATCATCTATCTCTATCTCTAGTATCATAAGAGCACATCAAAATGTAAATATAGAAAGTAAATATATTAACTCAGCCATGACAGATACAAGTCTATGTCCACTACTATTAATGTACAACAATAAGTAACTATAAATTTTCTTGAAAATATTCAATAAAATTACAATACAATATAGCGTACATATAAGATACATGGCTTCCTTAGAGCATAGTTCACAAACTCAAGTATATGTGGGAATCTTAAGTGTCATCTTGATAAGTACTATTGTTGTTGGGAGGGAGAACATCATCTGAGAGATTTTACACACCAATCATAGACCAATGATCCCCCACATTAAACCCATAAGGATATGGCCCTCCCTTTATGAATAATTAGATAGTGAGGGTATGAGAATCCAAAGAGATAATCAAGTACCTTTGTGTTATACGATTTCTAAACTAAACATGTAGTGTATTATAGTAAATCATTCTATTACAATATATCACACAAACATGAAAATTATACTCATGAAATGATAATGTCTCAATAAACATAATTTGTTCCAAATTTTTATGAATAATAAATAATAATGATCTATAGATCAATAATATTCATACATACCAATTTATCAAATTGCCTTCATCTGACATTGTGATGTTAGTAAGCCAGTGAAGTCTATCTCACTCCTTACTCTATATCAATAAGGTAGATTGGTTAAATACAATTCAGCCATACGATTCATGTAATTTATAGATTACTATAAAAAATATCATATAACATGCTAAACATAGTAATAACCAATGCATATATTTATTTCATGAAACATATGAATCAATCTTACATTATTTTGTATCCCATAGTAGAAATAATGATTATAGTTTATACCACCCAAATAAACTATACATTCACTGTAGATTTCAACTACCATAATTTGTTTCTAAACATAATACACCCTATGATAATCTATATTAACATAGTTTAGTATTCTATGTCATAAGTACTAGTTTTCCACAAGCATTTATATAAAGTAGTCTTAATATACATGAAAACATTAGCTTCTATTCAAGCAACTAAACATAGGAAAGAAAGTCATAGTTCTCATACAATATAATAATATAGTATCATAGAATTATTAAACTTTTAATGGTTATATGCACACATATGCATAGTCCTATCAACTATCACAAAAACACACTAATTACATAATAATAAGTAAGATTACATTAAATAAATAAAATGTAGATGTGAGTCTAGGCATAAAAATTACAGTATGTATCATCTAGGTATAACATACTTTTAAACTATAGTACTCTATCATATCTCATACTATCATAGTTTTCATCTACACAAATACACATAACCAACTTATGATTTCAAGAATCAAATCATCCACATACATAATAACAATCAAGCAAATATAGGATAATAGCACCCAAGAATATCTTAAGTTAAACTACATACTAGAATTCAAAGAAACATAACTTATAAACACGAATCATGATGCACCATTATATGATATATATAACTAAGCATTTATACATATTAACACTCTCATAGCATGTATTGCACACCAGATTCAATATTGAATACATATAACTAACAATCAATAAAATATTTACAAAAAACTAGAGAAATCATAAACCCATTATAACATTCATTTAACATCTTATTTTGTTTTTTAAAAGGTTATTTTAATGTGGTTGTAGTTTCAGTCTCTTGGATACCTAATAACTAGATAGAATCATATGTCTAGCTACAAGGTTAGGTATGTGACCCGACATAGACTTTTTGATAATGACATTCTTTAACCTATGTTACAAATAAGGTAATTTATAACAATGTTTATTTATGAGGATAAAATTAATATAATAATAAGATATACCACATATGTCCTAAACTCAATAGCTAAATTAGAAATTTTCTCCTAAATTAATTTAGCTCATGGATATCTATTCTAAAATTATAACTAGTATCCCATCTACTATTATTCATACCTTATTAGGTATATACCACATTGTTAGATTGGTGGTATTGGTATACGAGAATATTTGACAATATCCATACCTATGAATATACTACTTATATATAGGATATTACTTATATCATGATTATGTATATTCTTTCATTTATTGTGGATATTATATTTTAGTATTATCCTTACCTAATAACCTCATCAGTATTTATACTACAAATGTGTAGGATTATGGTAGGCTTTTATACTCTTATTTTATCTTATAATTTTTATTATCAAGAATCATTTATATGGTTATCTAAAATAATGATAATCCAAAATGTTTTAATTACTCTTGTGTTTTAGATTTATTATTTATAACCAATAAACATATCACATCTTATAGAATGCTAGGGTAATGTGCTTTCATAATACCATAGCAACTATCATTATAATGTGTTGTTTAAGTATGCCACTTACACCCTTTTTTATGTTTATAAATTAAATAGATTTAAGTTAATGCATCCCTTCCATTTGCTGGTCACAATACACTATTTCAGTAGTTTTGAAATTCACTAATTACATTACATTCAAAACCTACACATAAGGCAAAATATGAGATATCTCAGATTCAATAATAATTTTTTAATAAGAGGATAAGACATATTACCCCAAGGCATTGACTCAACTCTGTTACATATTATATTAAAAGTCATTTTCTATTATTAGTTTTTTATCAGATGCCATCAATAAAGATGCTATCAGCAGCACTGAATTCTTCCTTTTTAATATTATACTATTGGTAAATCGATGATGCCACCTAATCATGCATTAATATAATGATAAATTATAGTGACTCATTATATATAATAGATAAGTTCTAACTTCAAGGGTGCCACATAAATATTTAGATAGTAAAAGAAGATTTAGAGTGATTTACTATTATATTGACTTGGTTATAAAATTAATTACATAAACTACTCAAGCTATTACTAATCCACAAAATTTGCTCACCTATGGTGATGATTCTTTGAAAACATGTTTTCTTCTTATTTTTTAAATTAGTGACCCCCTGATGAATTTAAATTTTGATTTGACTTGCAATCCAATTGAATGATTGGAAGCAATGGTGTTTTATTGAATATATGTTGTTAGATTTATAACTACATGTAAGTCATTTAGTAGAGTTATTATCGGTAAATTAAAATCAATATAATGGATATAGTTCAATGATTTAAGATAAATGAGACATTATAAGGCATAAACCTAGTTTTTATTTACACATGTAGCAAATTACCACTTGCAAGGTTATATCAATGTGTTAATAAATCAAGCACACAAATATGAAATTCTAGTTTATCATTTTCACTAATAGATGGATTTTTCACATGTGGTGAATGTTCCAAGGTGTGGAAGATCGATTCATAGCCTCTTGATTCTACCAAAACAATCAAAACACCTACCTTCTCTAAATATACCTTATAGTTTTAAGGTATAAAACATTGTTATTAGCTTTAAATGTTATATAAGAAGCACTAACTATAGAAATAGTTTTAATGTGTGAAACATAAAGAAACACTATTGGTATTAATAAGTTTTAAAATAATATTAAGTTTGAATGTTAAATATTAATAACTATTAATAACATTATTCTTGAATACTCTTATGAGTATATAAATCACATATGTACTTGTAGCACTTTTTATTAAATGCTAAATATATAGCTACAGTTTTAAAGTAAGAAGTTTTAATTTTATTAATATATTTTTCAAAATAAATCCTACAAAAATTTAGAGTTATATTCAAGACTAACGAGAGCTTCATTCTAGATATTCATATATCAAAAACAAAATGGAAAATAGTTGACAAACTACTAGGTTTATAATATCCACTAAATTTAGTAGAGGCTAATCGTTTCATGAAAATAAGCTTATGCCACACCTCAAAATTTCAAGTGGATTAAGAATTAAGCAATCTATATGTGATAAAACTTCTGACTAAAGATATTTTTATAAATTAAAACATGTAGAAGATAAAAAAATTCATCATGGCTAAGAGCCTACCTGGTAGCCTGTACGGGTCTTAATATCATTTTTTCCTCTTTCCAATGTCCCTTATATATATTCTTCTTGTTATTATCCCTCTTTTATTTCCTTAATTATTTTTATTCCAAAATTCTTATGATCTTTCTTTCCACAACCACACAAGATAAAAAGGGCACAGTCCTCTTTGCTTTAAAGATTTGTTTTTTTTGTTTCTATTTTAAAACTCTCTTTTTTCTTTTGTTATTTTTTTTTTATATTTATTTCTTAAATTTAGAATTTAAATTTATTTTATTTTTCATTGTATTTTTCCATTTTTTATTTTCACTCTTCAAAATAATTTCCAATCTTCATAAATTTTAACACAAAATAGAGAAAATCTATAATTTTTTTAAATTAATTAATATCCACAAATGTTATAGCAATTTAAAAGGCAATTCCTTAAATTACTATTAATCTATATTTTAAATTTAATTTTTCTAATAATTTTTCTACAAGAATTAATGACAAACATACCAAATATGTATAACAAATTCATCACATTATTATAAGTATACTAACAACCTCATAGAAATTAACTTTCCAATGCAAGTAAAAATGAACACACAATGTGCAAATAAATTTTTAATGCATTATAACTTGTGTTAACTACTATGGAGTGTGTATTTTTCTCACAAATTAATGGTCATCCTATGATGGCTCCATATACATCATCCTCTCTGATGATGATCTCCCTCCATCACACTCTAAGGGATGAGTTTTCCCTACATCAAACTCAAAACAATGTAGGTAGTTAGACAATAATAGTGATGATACATATTCATCATAAAATATTGTTAAAATGAGAAATCAACATGGTCATGAAGTAAAAAATTAATTTCAAATAACTCATAGAAGTGTGATCATGTCCCATAACAACACATACCTCACAACATAGTTAAAAATAGCC
>JARHVA010000964.1:80000-87500 GCA_037957365.1 Torreya grandis
GGATGGTATTAAGGCGTGTTATCCTTTATATGTTAATCCCCTTCCATTGAATCACCTAGATTTACATGTGGTGATATGTTTCTTGATCGTGTTTGTTGCTGTATGATTCTTGGTGGGAATGCTAGATTGTTCCATGGCTATACATTTTGTGTACTGCTTTCCTTTCTTTGATGTATGCAATCTCATAGCATTTGATATGTTGGAAAGAATAATATGGTGTATTATTAACTTATTAGTTGATGTATTGATGATTTTAGCTAGATTCTTATATATATCTAACCAATTTTAAATATTCATCTATATATGCATATATGTTAGAATTTGTTTTCCTATATTTGAAATAATAGTTGCAAATCTGATTGTAGTATGTTATGCTTTGATATTTATATGATATTGTATAGACATTATGATAACATAGTGATATCCTTGTTCATGTGAAATATGCATGAAGATGTAAAAATTTCTATTAGAACTAGCAATTGTATATAGTATTTTTGATTAATTTTCTACACTTTTTATATTTGTATGTTATGGTGGGAAAGATGCATATTCAGCCTTGTAGTTGGTTGTTCTAGTTCTTGGTTTATACTCCCATTACCTTCAGTAGTATCTTATTATGCTTCTCTTGTTTATCATTATCTACTATTTCAAGCTTGTTCCTTAGATACTAATAACTACAAAATCTCTTTGCTTTAGTGTGCAGCTAGGAAATGATTATAAATATGATCTATTTTATTATTGAATTTGTATTTGAATACATTGTGACATGAATCCATGGATTGTGTGGATTTCAAAGCTTATAGGTGGATGGTATGTAATGTTTCACTGTGCTGAAAAGAGTTAGTACTTAGATGTTATTACGCTTGATATATATATATATATATATATATATATATATATATATATATATATATATATATATATATATATATATATATATATATATATATATATATATTGCTTTTAATTTATGCTCGAAGATATTACATAGAGGTTGTAACACTCTTATGCTTAATTACATTGAGATAATTGCAAGATAATATATACTAACTGGTGACATCCGTATGTGAGGGGATGTGAATGGATAATAAATGTGTTATTCCTTTATTATGTTTCACATTTTTTATTAACTCATTTTAATCATGTGGTAGCACTGATTTGAGGCCTTGTTATTTGAAATTATGACCTATGGTATGTTCATAGCTTGGTAAATATTAGATTATTGCAATTAGATCAGGTAAATAATTTCCTTGATGATAAAAAATAATCTATTTTTGTTATGGTAATAGTTTTTCTGATGGTTATGGTTTCATTTAAAGTGATGATATTTGTATTATTTAATAAATGAAATAGAGCATGATTTAATGACATTATTTATATGGGTTTGTACTATTGATAGTGGTTTGTACTAATAAGGATAATGTAGTGTCATAGATTATTGGCAAGGATTTAGAAAGTTTATTGTTCACATGTTCATAATATGACCCTTAAATAATTAAATGTTATTTCTATTATTGTTATTACATTCATTATGTTAATTTTAGATAAGTGGAGCTCCTAAAATATAAGTTAGTTTATAGTGGCAATGTGATGTAAGGATCTAGAGTTGATTATTATTTTATATAATCTCAACTAGTATCATCACTTTAAATGTTTATACAAGATGGTAATGCATGCTGAGATAGATGGTAATTTGATTATAGGCTGATGTGTGTACCCAAAATTCATAATCCTACCTTTGGCATTGAATTTATTGGTATGCCTTGTATTTTGATTATTAAAATATTGAATAATCCTTATGAATGTCAAATAATCACAAAATTAGGATAACAATCAAATATATTATGTGGAATCATAATTATTACACTATAATCTATGATTTAATAGTCCACCTTGGTAATCAATTTTTAAGTCATACCTTTCCTTAAGGGACACTCAAGTTAATGGTTGAAATTACTTTAAAAATGAAATATTTCACGGGCATACACATATTAATTTGTTGTTGTAAATGTATATTTCCCTAAAAATAACATTAGATTGTAAATGAAGGATATGTAAGAAACAACATAGTTACTAGACCCCTATGGCTTACTTACGGGATGGTATATCTATATCATGACAACTAATTTGGTTTCTAATGCCATTTGTATGGTTATTCAATAAGATACTCACTTTTGTGATGTCATCCACTTTGAACTAAATGCGTTATGACTCATATAATTTTAATTTGGAATAATTCTCTGATAATGGAGTTATATCATGTGTGTGACCTTCACCATGTAAGGGAATTATAGTACAATGATCCCCAATAAATTTAGATCTTGGTACAGTGATATAATTGGGGTAGTAAAAGGAATGGCCCTTTCTTGGGTGAATCTCAAATATTATGGTGATTATTAAGCCTATGCCATGTTGGTTTTAGTAGTGGTTTAAAAAGGTCCACTTGTTGACCACACAATGTAGTAGGGATTTACGTAGGCAAAGCTAGTGAGATTAATTCTTTTGTTTAACCATTATGGACCTCCATGATTTATTATTACACTCCTCCTTTATATTATTTTCATTTATAAAAAAATATTAACATGATCATATTGATATTATTAATTCCATCCTTGATTTTTTTAGTATTATTTATTGGAATAATAGAGATGGTGGTTGTAATATTATTGGCATCTTATGCATGAATGAATTATTTAGTCTCTTTAGCTATTAAACCTTTGCCATATGGGGTAACTAGACACTTACATAGGGTTGGAAGTCCCTAGGTGGTTTGATAGAAAAGGTGAGTGCCTTTCCAAATTTTAGAGGCTATCAGTATGGATTTGCATACTAATAATCCCTTGAACAACATATCATCCTAGGGTAACATAATTCTCTATGGAATTTCCTAGTGTCATTTATCCCTAGGTATGTGTCTAAGGTGAACTATTATAGTTATGTTTATATGTATTGTGTTTCACTGAAGTTGTACAGTGGCCCCTACACTCCATTCCATTTTATACTCTAAAAGGTAATTCCAATTTTCTTTTGGGTTGTTTCAATTTGTATCAGAGCTTGTGATTTAAATGTTATGGATCAGTTTATGGGCACATTAAACCAATATATATATATATATATATATATATATATATATATAAAGGTTTATGTTTGCATAATATATTTTGGATGGATGAAAATATGCATAATATGAATGTGCATATTCTTTTCAAAGGTTATTTTATATCAAAATGTATGTGTATGCCTTTGTGATGGCTTAATAACACCTATATAACTATGTTTGCCTTTGCTAAGATTAAATTGGGACATTGTATGATTGAGTGCATAAAAAACCATGGTTGAAATTATATACCTTTTTTTACCCATTATATGTCATATATTCTTTAAAATGGATATGCTATGATTTTTATAAATAAACTTAGCCTATTGGGTTAATAAAATGGTGCTTTACTATGCAATATTGAGATGCTAGAAATTCCTTCATTTATGGAATTGTTTATGTGTAGAAATTGATAAATTTCTACAATGACATTATGATACCTAACCATAGCCTTGGTTGGGTCAACATTTTCCTAACTAAGATTCATCAGGGAAAGTCTCATCAATTAACTTTTGATTTGTATGGGCAAGTTAAAGGGAGACTGGTGATAATCACTTTGCCCTTAAAATTGGGGAAATGGCATTTAGTATCTATTATTGACTTGTATGGGTAGGTTATTAGTAGATTATTAGAACATTATGACCTCAAGAAGATTGAGGGTTAGGATTAAAATTAGAGCGATATATAGGGTGAGAGTATCTAATTTACTTGGGTAAAATTGAAGGGCTTGGATCTCTACTGGTGGAGGAATATCTTGAGATTAAATAAAGATTGATCTCATTATGTGCAATTGGCCTCTTTTGAGTTAAATTGGAGAAGCATGTGGTTCATAAATCCAAAAGGATGAAATTCAATATGTGTGTGGAATTTTGTTTTTCAATCATGTTTTGCATCTATGATGTTTATTTTGATCATGGATATGTTTTGCATCTATGATATTTATTTTGATCATAGATATGTTTATTTTCATCAGGATGTTATCATAACCATGGATATGTTTTACGTCCATGGGGATGTTTATATCTAGTTGAGTTATGCATCCATGAGGATGCGTATTTAGAACTTGGATACATTTTGACATCCATGAAGATGTCTATTGTGATATTGAATATGTCTTACATCCATGAGGATGTCTATTGTGAATCTTTATTAAACTTGATGATGTGGTAAATTGTAATTCCCATAACAATGATATATAATTCACCTTGTACCTTGGCTACGTTCACCATTTATTAAAGCAATGTTGCATTAAATCAAGCATCACTATTCAACCTTTGACTTATTAGATGTATTTGATTATAATATTAGCAATATAAGTTTGTTATTGGAATTAAGAGACAATGCTTTGGTGGTCATTGATAGCTTACATGGGTGAGTTATCTGATGATGTTGAATTATAATGCCTTAGGAGGGTCAAGGGTGTAGCTTAAGTGTAGAGGGCATAGTGGGGTTAGTGTAACTGATTTACTTGGGTAGGTTAGAAATTTTTTTGGATCTCTTATTTTTATCAAGTAGTTTGAGCCATCTATCCATGATGCATGAACATTGTTGGTAACTTTATGAAACTCATGCAAATAGATTTATAGGATTTTTTGGAACATAATATTCCTTGAGAGAAGGTGATAATAAACCCAAAAGCCCTGGTACTGAGCATATTTTACTATATGTTAGATATTTGATGTCATTTAAATAGCATATGGACATCAAGTGGACCAATAGAAATCTTAGGCCTTTGTGTTTCACTGACATGTGTGCTTAAATTATTGTGATGTGAAAGTACCTTGGCATAAATGATTAAAACACATAAGTCAAGTATGGGTGACCTACTTCATGTGGTTCTTCATTTGCATGTAAAACTATTATGTGTCATGTAAATTGTTACATTTTGTTAATTATGTTAAATCATGCAAAATTGTATATTCACCAGACTATGGGTAGGTAGTTAACTTTGTGGGATTTAATATTTTATTCTTGACATCAACATTGTTGAATGATAATTTTCATATACATTATTCTATGCTTTTAACTTTAGAATTTGTGGATGATGATTAACCACTTGTGTCAAGAATCTTCCACTTCTAAAATCAACCATGCAAATCTTACTTTGCTCTATGTTTTCAAAATTATTGTAATTATTTTGTGTATATTTATGGAATATATATTATTTTGTGTTATTAACAAATTAGTATGTGGTAATGTGATCATAAGCTACTTGTGTGATGTGAATTTTCCCTCTTGAAACCAACCTCCATCAATTTAAATTTGCCAAGGTATAGTGTTGTATTATATGGTGTAAACCCACATCTGTATTTTGGAAATGAGCATTGGTGCAAGTATGAGGATGATGGTTGAGAATCACTATATCTATAATGATTTAGAGCAGGTGTGGGCTATGAATTAGAGTTTATCATAGGCTAAAAATAAACTTTTCCCCTTTTTAAAAAGTAGCTCCCGTATTGATTCAGAGTGTGCACCATGAGTGCCATAAGTTGGTAATCGAATATTAGTGAATAACTCTAATTTTATGGTTTCATCATTCCTTTAACCACCCATTGGATTTTGTGGTAAAATAGACCGTACTGAAATTTTATGGTTTTAGCATTATGAAGCACTAATTTGTCCTATAATCTAGACATTTATATAAATCAACAAAGTGGTACTTGTTAAAACACATGCATGTGTTGGCCTATAAATGCAAATGTGTTATGGATGATGTATTATTATTTTTTATGCATATTAGATATATTATAGGATGAATATTTATTATTTGTTTTAAAAAATCTTGAATAGAATGTATGTTGATTTTATGTTCTAAAAGAGTAACATAGTGCCTTGATCAAGTGGTGTTAAAAATCATAGGTACGAACTTGACTCTTGGATAGAGATACAAAATTTAGGTAATACCCTTAGATGGATGATATTTGGATGGTGGGATTGGTATCCCTAGACCATACTGTAAGATCACGTGTGTTGGAGAACATGTTGTAAGCCTTGGGGTTATATGTGATACCTGAAATGGTTTCTCTGATGTTCAGTGTGGTTGGCATGGGATGTTTCACTAACCCATAAATGGTTGATGATTTAATAGATTAACCATATCAATAGGGATTACTACCTTTGTTAAATCACATTGTATGACAAATTTTCTTAATTTTATGCATGTGGCATAATTTTTATAGTGGAAAATTCCACTCTTAGTTTACAAATCTATTTGCACTATGGTTGGATTGGATGAATAAAATCCCTAGCCTCATGTTGTAGTTATGTTTGTGTTGACACAAAGTGAATATGAACTTATTGAAGTTTTTATATTCAAACTACAAACCTATTTAGACAATATTTATAACTTGTTGAACTATGGATGTAAATCCTACTTGGGAGTATCAATAGCACCATTGTTGGAAACCATATTAAGGTAAGTATAATTTTCTATGTTTTGGAACACTTTATGGTTGTGACATTTAATGATCACCTCCATAAATGGTTGTAATAGTTAATATCAGTAGTGTTGTATGGAAATTAATAGTTGTTTCCATGAAATTTTATTGAATAATGAAGAATATTTGGTGACAACAAATTTTAAGATAATAAAGGCACTTTTAAAGTTAGATATTGTGGATTAACCTAATTGTAATTGTATTATCATATGTTAATATAAAGTATTAAGAAATTTTATTGTTCATCTATTCATAATTTATCCCTTAAATTATAGAATATTACTTATATTGTTGTTGTTGCATTAATTATGTTAATTTCAGCTAAGTGGAGTTCCTAGAATGTAAGTTAGTTTATAGCATTAGTGTGATGCAAGGACCTAGATTTGATGATTCTTTTATAGAATCTCAACTTGTAACATAAATTTAATTGTTTGTACGAGTAGGTAATGCATTCTAAGTCAGATAGTCATTGGATTATAGACCAATGCGTGTACTTAAAATTTACAATCTTACCTTTGGTATTGAATTTCTTGGTATGCCTTATATTATGATTATTAAAATATTGAATAATCCTTTTTAATGTCAAGTAATCCTTAAATTGGGATGAGGATAAAATATATTATGTGGAATCATAATTATTACACTATGATCTATGATTTAATAGTCCACCTTTGTAATGAGTTATTAAATCATAATGTTCCTTAATGGACACTAAAGTTAATGGTTGAAATTATTATTTAAATAAATATATTGTGGGAATACACATGTTAATTAATTGGTTTAAGTTCCTATGTACCTAAAAATAACATGAGATTGTAACCGAAGGACAAGTAAGAAACAACATAGGTACTAGACCCCTATGGTTGACTTATGAGATGGTATATCTATATCATGAGATGTAATTTGGTTTATAATGCCATATATATGGTTATTAAATAGGATACTCACTTATATATTGTCATATAC
>JARHVA010000964.1:92500-157500 GCA_037957365.1 Torreya grandis
GAAGGTGACATAAAAGTAAACATACCAAAGAATAATAAAGATGCAATGTCTAAATAAACTGAAGAGAAAAAGACTTTAAAAAGTAGCTAATTTTTAGAACCTTATGGTCTAGTAATACATAAATGTGCTCAATAATTTTAATTTATTTATTTTTTATTTATTTATTTATTTCTTCAAGATATCATCTTGAAATCTATCTTATTGATTTCCTTACATTATGTTTATTAATGAGAATAAATAATTACTTAAAAAAGTTATTTCAGCACTATCCATGTAATTTTTTTAGTATTGTCATGTACAAAATTACTAATTCCATAATCCATTCATGAAATTCATTTTTTAAATTAACCATTCGTTTTGGCCTGCCCTATTAATAAAACAATGACATGTTCTCGTGTTGAAATCAAGATACACATGTTTAATATTAGAATAAAATTAAGTCTTATTTCCTCACGAAATATATTGTTGTGTTGTATCAATTACACCTTCATAATAAATTGGGTCGCCTAATTTCTCCTTTGCATGTACAAACATAACATAAGATAACTTATTTCTTTTAATTTCAATATTCCAATTCTAAAGTAATGTACAATCAACATTATTCTCAAAATCATAATTGATTGATGGATTAAAATTCACACAACATTAATCAATAATACATGGCTTTATATTTTTAAATAAAAACAATATATTGAATAATTTTAATTATCTATCTCAAATAGTCAGATGTGAATAAGTATTCATAAAGAAATCTACTAGAGCTATATAGATCATTGTTATCATTGAAAGATCATATATAAAATAGAAGAGGAAGAGCATAATTAGAGGCATTTTCGTCCAACCATATAGCCTTTATAATTACTTTTAGACCTCTCATCTTCAATAAATGGAATTAGCCTTCCACAAAGTTGCTATATGAGGAAAATTGATAAAACAAAGAGAAACTGTGTAAATAGAATAAGTTTGTATGTAACTTACCATTAAAATTCAATATGTAAAAATATAAAATTATTAATAAGAATTGATGTATATACATACAATCATATGACACACATAAAATATTTATGACCCATAAATTTATTCTATCTATGTACTAGGACATGCTATGCAACTTAATTCATTGATTATTCCCTAGTGACCTGATGCAGAGGCCTATATTCTATAGGACATTAATTTTTATACATCTATTTGATTTCTTGTTCATTCCAAAATGAAGGTATTTAATAGTTAAATTAATACATATCCTACTCTATCTAGTTAGGAACATTTTTAAAACTTTTTTGAGGCCATATATGATCATCTAAGGGAACAAAAATGCATCTTTATTTATTTTTTCAGAAGTTTTTCATTGTCATAAATAGGGTATATTTGTAATCAGATAAGAAATTGTGTTTAAATTATTTCATTAGGTCAATTTTAGTTTTTAGAGGATATATGTATATTTTTAAGCCCATCTAAGCTTGTATGCAAAATTTAATAAGAATAAAGGTTGCAAAACTTTTTAGAAAAGGAAAGTTATTAAAAATAATAGTTATGAAAAATAACATGAGTCAGTTAACTTTAGGTAGAATTTGATTTATTTAATTTTTTAAATTATATATCTCGACTCAAATTTCTATTTGAGTTTTGTTTAAATAATCTTATATAATAATTTATTCATTAAATGAGAATCAATATGGAAGATGTATTTACATGTAATTTTTGAGTTTTAGGCCACTTATTATTTTTCTTAAATAGTCTATGCTTTTATCATTTGATATCAGAGTAAGTTAGACTCTTGAAGGTAATATCTTTATGAGTTATTATTTCATTTTGAAATTATATTTTTGGAGAGTGTTCTATGATTAAATAACATGGGTAAATTTTCTTTTAATATTAGGAGGAATTACTCAGATGAGCAAGACTATGCAAGAACTACACAGGCAAGTGGAACAGATAAACAAAATTATTGAAAATATAATACAAAGGCAAGTGAAAGATAAAATAAATCAAGAAATAGGTTGTGATGATGAAATTCAAGAATAATATGAATGGAAATAGCCAAAAATGAAAGAGAGGATGGTTAAGGATTTAGAGGGAAGGAAGAAAGGAATCAAGGTTGACATTTCATATTATAGAGGTAGTTTAAAACTAGAAGATTTGATAAATTTGATAAACAACACGATGAATTTTTAAAATGGAAACATCTAAAAAATGATAATAAATCAAAGCTTTCATTCACAGAATTGAAGGGTCATGGCATGAATTGGTGGGATGATGTGTAGAAAGAGAGACATAAAAATGGTAAATAGAAGATCAACACATGGAAAACTATGGAGAAGAAACTGAGGGATAAATTTATTCTTGTGGACTATCTAAAAACCCTATATAAAATATTCATAAATTAAAATCAAAAGGATTAAAATATACAATATTATACAAATGACATTTAAAATATTTACATATGAGTGGAGCAAGATGAAACTGAATAATAGATGGTCATAAGGTGTGTAAATGATTTGAAGTTTTCTATTCAAGATGAATTGATCTTGTATATAATATTTTCCATGGATAAAGCTTATAAATTATCTTTGAAGGAAAATAAAAATAAAATAGATAAAATTTCATAAGATCAAATCAACCAAGAAGAGAATAATCACCCTTAGTAAGGGTACAAGGTGGGTTTAATTCTACTATAGAAGGATCCCTATAAGGTGCATAAAAGTAAGAACATAATAGATAAAGGTTTAAATATCAATAAAGAGGAAAATTATTTCAAGAATATGAGGCTATTATGGTGTGATGGATTGGTTTAAAAATCAACATAGGTCTTACTTTTGTTATAGATGTGGAGGAGGACACAAAGTTTTTGAGTTTCCACACTATCATGAAAATGAAATGAGGCAAGATGACCACCCAGGAGTTAATTTAGTTTAGGATGAGACAAAATAATATTAAAAAAAAAAATCATCAATAGACATTGTATAAAATTTCATCATGAGGATAATAATGATTGCTCCAAGGAAAAAATAAGTTTAAAATAAGGAATGTGGTGATGCATGGTTCGGAACAAATTTTTTTTGAATAAGGTTCACCTTAGGAGGTAAGATATGAAAAGTAATTACAGATGGTGGCATTTGTGAAAATATAATTTCTACAAAAATGTAGAGAAACTAGATTTTAAATGTGAAAATTACCCTTATCCTTATCAGATTTCATATTTTAATAAAGGGAATGAAGTTACTATAGATAAAATGTGTTTAATAAAGTTTTCTATTTGAAACATTTAAATATATGAAATATAATTTGATGTTAATCCAATTGATTCATGCAATGTGTTGTTGGTAAGGCCATGAAAACATGATTTAAAGATAACTTTTGATGCAAAAAATAATAAATATTCTCTTTAGAAAGATGTTACAAAGGTATTTATACCCATTAAATAAGAACAAGAAGTAAAAAATATCCCATCCATGAAATAACTTATCAAATACATGAATATGACATGTTATTGCTATGCATTAGTATTAAATAAATAATACACAAAAGTGGTACAAATACCATCATAATTAACATTTGAAATAATATACAAGTGTTATACCTAATGAGTTGTGAGATGGTTTACCATCAAAAAGAGACATTCAACATAATATTTATTTGATTATAGGATTATATCTACTCAATAAAATAGTTTATATGAAGAGTCCAATAGAACATGCATAATTGAATAAATGGGTTAATGACTTGGTGAAAAATATTATAGTACGGGAGAGCATGAATCCATGTGAAATAACACATTCATAACTCCAATTAAATATGAAATATGAAACATGGAATATGTGTTTGGATAGTATATAAATCAATAAAATAGCTATCATATACAATTTTTATATACCTCATTTATGTGATATGATGGATGTGTTTATAAAATCAAAATACTTTAATAAGATTAGAGGATATGATTGATCTGCTTGTAGGAGAAAAATACTTTACTAAGACTAGTCTAAGGAGTAGATACTATCATATTAAATTTTTTAAAGGATATTAATGCAAAATAATATTCAAGACTAGGTATGGCTTATATGAGTGGATTGTGATGCCATTTGGATTGTCCAATGCACCCAACACATTTATGAGGGTGATGAACACAGTGGTATGAGATTATATAGGTAATAGTATATTGGTTTCTTTTCGGTAATATTTTGATATTCAATAATATTAAATAAGATCACTTAATGAATTTTAGAATGGTATTATAATTATTAATAAAATATAAACTTTATTAATATCTTAATAAGTCGAAGTTCATGTAGAATAGTTTGGTATATTTTGGGTTTACAATTTCAATAGATGGTGTAAGAATTCATGAAAAAAAGGTAAAGATAATTGTTTAGTGGAATATTCTAAATAATATCAAAGAGAAAAGAACTTTTCATGGTCTAGGAAATTTTTATATAAAGTTCGTTAATAATCTTAATAGTATTGTTGCACCTATAACATATTGAATGAGAGGAAAGGAATTCATGTGGACAAGGGAATCAACAAAAAAATTTAATTGTTGAAGAAAAAGATTATAAATAACCTATTTTATCATTACAAAAATTTAACAAAGATATTTATGTTTATTGTGATGTTTCACAGGTGAAAATTAGTGTTGTGTTGAATCAAGAAGGAAATCCAATAGCATATTTTAGTGAAAATTTGAATGAGGTAAGAAATAAGTATTCTACATATGATTTTGATTTTTATTTAATTATATAGGAATTAAGACATGGAGGCATTGATTTCTTCCTAATGAGTTTATCTTACTCATAGATGATGAGGCATTGAAGTATGTGAACACTCAAAATAAGTAAAATAATGCATATACAAAGTGGGTTTATTTCTTGTAGGGATATACGTTTGTTTTGAAACATAAACCAAGAAAATAGATTTAGGTAGATGATGCTTTGAGAGTGAGAGTGGAACTTTTACCTAATATGGTGATTGAATTAGTTGAATTTAAACTTTATAAATAATTATATGATACTAATCCATATTTTTTCAATATAGTTGATAATGCAAGAATCCATTAATAGGTCACATAAGTATTATTTATGATGATTAATTTATATAGTATGGTTATCTTTTCAAGGGATACCAATTATGCATTCCAATTTGATTTTTAAGAGATAATATTATAAGAGACTTAATCAATGGTGGTTTGGGTTGACACTTTGGTAGGACTAAATTAATAGCTTTGGTGGAGGAGAAGAATTTTTTCCAAAGATGAAGAGATATGTGGTAAGATATGTTTCAATGTGTAGGATATGCCCGATGGCTATAAAAATACACAAAATACATTGTTATACTTATCATTATCCATTCCTAAAGGACCACAGACAAAATAAATTATGGTTTTTGTGTTGGGTTTGCTAAGTCCACAAAGAGGTAATGATTGAATTTTGTTTTTCTAAACCTATTTTCTAAGATAGTTCATTTTTTTAGATGTAAGAAAGCCACTTATGCCTTTAGACTTATAAAACTATTTCATAAAAAATTTCTAAGATTAAATAGTGTTCCAAAAACCATTAAATTATATAGGAACACAAAATTTCTAATTTATTTTTTGAGGACTCTATGGAAGATGATAGAACTAAGCTACAATTCAGTAGTACATACTGACCATAAACAAATGGATCGTCATAAGTACTAAATTGAAGCTTGTATTGTTTTTTGAGTTGAATAATTGCATGGATGATATTTATGAATTGTATAACACCTAAGTCTTATAAAATTAGAAAATTGACACATTGGATGTTCCTATCAATTCTATATCTTTCTTGATTTCATAAGTCTCACATCTTCTCTATCTTATTCCCCTTGTCTTGTCTCATGGTCTAACTAGTATTATGTTCAAAACCCAAAACTTATATCTTATCCATAATGATAAAAATATTATTATGTTATACACACAAAAAAATTGAGTATGTACATTTTTCTAACTACTGAGACATAAACATTAGTCACAGAACCCTATGTTGATGCTAGTGTTCTACCCTGACACAGGTGTCCACTACCCTAAATTCATATTATTTAAAAATGAAATGTATCCTAATGGTATAAATAAGTGATTTGATGTGAGATATTTATTGATATGAGTGGTATATATTCATAATCACTCGTCACTCATTCAAGTTATAGAAAACACCTAGAATAGACCAAGTTAACTTATCAAAACATTAAATCAAGCACTCGATAAAGTAAATGTTCCATATTTTATCTTATTTTAATATCAATCATATGGATAAAGCATACACAATTATGAGGTACTAAAGGATTATCCCAAGAGACTAATTTTCCAAGTTACAAGAAAGTTTATTGTTATAATTATTTTCCACATATTTCATGATTCACACATAAAATAACACATAGAGGAGAACTACATTAGTCTAAGGTCCTCTTTAGTGTATTGGATATGTAAGAAGATATCATTGATGATTCATGTATGCATTAATGAATTTTTAAGTAGAAAATTAATCATACTTACTACTATAAATAAGACATATGAATTTCATGCCAACATTTAATGAGACAAAAGATTAGTCACTAGAACAAGTGGAAGATTTTGTAGAAGATGGAAAATGTATTGTGCACTAATGCCATGATAAACAATTACCATGAATTAAATTTATTTTAATGTCATTTTAAGAGGGTCGACATGAACCTAAACTTTATCTTATTATTTTTTATAATAAGTTAATAGAATTTTTATGGGTTATTTGATTTCTAAGCATATTTTGTAATACATTTTAATACAAAATAACAAGCCAACACCTGACATTTTATCTATAAATAAGAAACATGATGGATAATTAATATTTAATTTTATGTGATTTATAAGAATTTTATTTTCTATATATTTTATTTTGAGTGACTAGGGATTTTTTTTCTAATAATAAGAAGGGTACACCCCAAGTGAAAAAAAGATATGAAAAATGACCTAGGGGAATACCACACTGACATTAGTAGATTTAGACCCATCAAATATGATAGTGATGTGTTTTAATTTGAAGGGAGATTGAAACACACATAACCACTACAAACTCAAAAAACATAAACTACAATTATATTTAAGAAATCAATTACATATTACATCCCATAGGGAAAGTTACATTACATAAAAGACTACATACTCCCTTAACCTATACTTTATAAGTGTTTTATAAGATTACTTTCAGTCTACACACATATTAGTTAATCCATATTAGATCCACCCTTTCATTACAACATTTTTTGACCCTAGGCTTCCTATCTGCATCCACACCTACTCCACTTCCCTATTCTAGTTCTACCTCCCCTTCCTCCACATCATATATATCACAACCTATGGGTTCAAAAATACAATCATATGGGAGTTTAGTTCCCAACCTATTTGCCACAAACTTCAAACTCTTTTTTTAATTTAACCAACCCATCCATAATAATTTGACTATTTTATACTCCTTATAGTCTCGATATATGAACTACTACCTCAATATCTAGTTCCTCTTTATGAAGGGTGACTTTAATACATTTGAGAGAAATTTAAACTTACTTATATTCTAAGTAGCATCAAACACATTCATACACCTGAGAAATTACTTATGATCAAGCATGAAGTTCTTCATCATATTCACTATATCCTTATCGTCTACCTCCTTCATTCCTATTTTTACCTCCCACATATACTTTAGCCAAATTATTATTTAAGGATTGTTATTATACTTATCTAAATATACAAAAAAGTTATTAATTATTGCCTCCCTAGTTATCCATTCTAATTAAGCGACACTTTTCCATGAGTTATTTCTACTCTCACTTTCTTCTTCCTATCACATCATTTTATGTCCATCCATTCCTCAAAATCCTGGGTGTCTAAATGTTAGTTATGGATTTATTTTATGCTATCATTTATCAGCTTAAAAGATTTATCTGCGCTCTCAGATTAATCTCATTTTGCCTATTGCATGAGTCATCTATCCTCTCACACAGTTAATTGATTTCACCTTAATGATTATTGTCAATATTATTAGATGATTTAGTAGGCCCTTAGCTATTTTAATTATTATTAATTCACCAAGGCTTAATGCTCTTATAATCAAAAAGTAAATGCATCAAACCAATTTTCACATACATGAATAAAATGTTTCAAAATCTATATTGATTGGTTATCTCCCACACAAGACTTCCCTTCCATTTCTAATTTTCCTTCAATTTTGACTCTAGATAGATTCTCAGATATCCAATTATTTAGGTGCAAATTCTTTTATAAAATTATTTTACCACTCCTTATATATGACTCCCTCCTTCTCCCTGAGCTACATATCTTTATTAGTTGATGAATATGATACTAAATTACCTTCTCTCATATCACACTTAAGCATCATCAACCCCATATTAATTGAGATTATCTTAATATTTTCAATGATATTTTTAATTCTCCAAGCCTTATCTCTCCCTAAAAAGAGTACATTAATGAATACTTGACGACCACCCTAAACACTGAGCTCCTTTCATCCATTGTTTTCCACTATTTTCATACCTAAATACAATTCTCTTTCTTGTTCCACATTATTTGATTCAATACCTATTGATTGTGAAAAAATAAGTATGGGTTTTATTTCATCATTGTAAAAATTCAACTTGTTCCTATTTCACCTATATTACCTTTCCAATCCCTATGAAAATTCATTTTTATTTCACCCTTTTACAATGTCCTTAATCTCTACATCATATCCTTCTCATTCCCTATTCTCATCTAACCCCAATTATCAAGCCACAAATATGAATGTTTTATCCAAAAATTGATTGTTATTCTCTTAAGCATGTTTCATTTATGTATTTAGTATGTCTTTGAACATGAGACAAAATATCTTTGTAGTCAATAAAAGGATTTAGTTAAAGTATGTCTCCTAAATTCTTTAATCATGTATCAACAATAATATAATAATGAACCATTTGATTTATATAAAAGTTATTATGTGAATTCTAAACTAATATAAAAAATTTAAATAAGATTTTTTTATTTACAACTACAATTTGATCTAATCAATCTAATGTATCAATATTGGGTGCAAATTCTATACATAGAAATCCATAAATATGTGGAGAACCTATATATTCCATTCATACATGATAATAATATTTATTTATGAGAGTTTGAAGAGAGAAACCTATTTTTGTAAAAATAGAAGATAAAATGAAGAAATTTATTTCATACATATTTATATAATCTTGTGTTTCTAGGTGTTTTTGTAATATTTCGTCATGAAATATTTTAAATCTAAGATGAATATAAATGGATATAGGAAGTGGATTGGAGATAATAATTTTTATGTTTAAAATATAAGATTTAAGTGGATCTTCAAATGGCTTGGAATAAACTTCACCATGAAAATCATTCCATTTGGTTTTAGAAACACTAATCATGAAAATAAAAACTAAGATAACCAAATTTATTTATCATGTTAGTTACTCAAGGTTTTTTTTTATAATATAATCTTGGTCCCCTCAAATTGGAAGGAAATCACATCACTTATTCAATAGTGTTATTATTATGAATTGTGTGGATCCATTATTGATGATCCATAACACTAGTTTGAAAATTATCCATGATAATTATTTAATAAAAATGGTTGCTATTCCATAGGTAGGATGACACATAAACATATTAAGTAAAAAAATTCTAAATATTGGATGAATATAGTATACGTTATAATTATATCCTATTAAATGAACTATATATTTAGGGATTTGAAACTTTTTGAGTCAAGATCCTCTAAACATAACTTCACTTGTAGGAAATAAAATAGGGAATACAATAGGAAAAAACCTCATATATTGTATTCGTTTGTAAAAGATGTGCCACTTTTTGTGCATTGAATAACACATGGTATTTTTAAATCTATCCATTACAAATACTTTCATATTTATACCTTTTTGTTCATGTATTTGGGACAACCTATATGGATGAGGATGTTGGTTATGTTATGTAGTTAAAACATGATGTTTGTAATTCATATAATCCTTAGGGTTCAATAGATGAGATGATAGAAGGTTCAATAAGCAATGATGCTAATGTGTAATCATCAAAATAAAAAGCAATATTATAAATAATGTGATATTTTTAATTCTAATTAATTTTTAAGGTAGCATAAACATAAAATGTTTTTTTTTAGGACTTTTTACTTTAATAAACATTTTATATAGTTGATATATTTTTTCTAGAATAGATTTTATTGTTGCACTACTCATGTTAGGTAAGATAAGATTATGTGAACTATATTTGTATTGACCTCCATGAACATGTTTCCCCTAAAAAATTGTATTAAAATGTGTTATAATATTTTCATCAACTTACGTTATCACATGTACAAATATACGTTATTATCCAAGATCAATATTATTTTATGTGGATAAACGATGAATGTTTTATTCTAAGCATCATGTAGAATAAATGAATACTATGTTTGATATTTTAGTTTTCATGCCTATATAATTCTATCATAATATAGAACATGTTAGAAAAATGATAATTGTTTCCATCATATGTACTATCACTAAGAAGGATTTTTTTTCATATATCAATAGGAAATAAAGAAGGAATAAGTATTTTCTTAGATATGTTATATAACATTTGAGATGATGTGCCTCCAACATTATCAAAGTTATAATAATTTGTAATTAAAGGATTCTTTTTTACAGTTTTAGTCATGTCATTTATGTGGTTTCAAGGAACATGGTCAATATTCATTTAATAACTACATATGTATTTACCTTTAATAAGTATTGGCTCATTTTAAATAGGCAAATGTAATTGGATATATGAACAATGTTTTTTCCATTATGTATTTATTGATAATATATTTCGAGTTGTAAATGACACCATTGGTTATCATCAATATTTTATTTATTCATTAAGTAATATTCATTTTATTTTTTATTTTTATTTTTTACAGTATACATTTGAAATTTTGATTCTTTTTTTTTTACATCGATGAAATGTAATTTACATCAAGTAAATGTATTATTATAATCAAACACAATCATTAAATGAAGTATTAAAAATATAATACAATGGAATATTGTGCTCAATAAAATGTAAAAAATGAGATAGATATTGATAATGCTAGAATTTATAAAAATATCTTAAAATCAAAGTAAGTTGAAATTTAATAAATAATATATTTTTAAACCATTAAAAATTTGGCATATTTTTTTTAAATTCATAGTTTATATATAAATAAAAAATATTCTTTCCAAACTATATAATTACAATAATATAGTAAAAAATATCTAGATTTAAAAAGATATCTTTATGATCAAATCAACTATGAAAAAATAAGAGTAAGTGAAATGAAATCATTTCAACTTATATGGATGTTTTGTTTAAGGTTTATGCATCAAAAATGACATATTTAATTTAATTCACCCAAGTTGGATTTTTTTGTCTTGATGGATATTTTAAACATGAACTACTATCCTAAAACATGATTTATTATTTATTTTGTAGCCATGTTATCAATAATAAGAAAATGAAAATCCTTAGATGCAATACCCATAATTGAGATTAAAATTTCATCAATGGAAACTAGTTTTATAATCTCCATTTTCACATCACTTAATCCCAACCAAAAGGAATATTTGTAATTTTTCTTTGTAATGTCAAGATTACATTATAGGCAATGCCAAATAATATAATATTTTATTATAACCTCATTTTAAAAATAATTTCATTCACCTTAAGAGGGCAAGCAATGTAATATAAATAATCTATAAAAATATATATCAAAGTTGATTTCACTAAATCCAATTCCACTTTATTCAAAATTTACATATGACTTATTTCATATAGTTTTGATTTAATAGTCATGTTCCCCAATAGCTGAAAATATTTTTTTAATAAAGGTGAAGGAACATTCAATCTCATAGAAGTTATCCAACAAGTTCAATTATCATCTTAATAAATGAAAAGGTTAATCAACCATTTAGTATTGGATGTAGTTTTTGAGGATAACATACCCCCATTCCTAAAAAATGAGGATCCTTGTGTCAAATTATGCAAATTTGTACCAAAATTTTGAAAATTCACTTGATCAGAGAATCACTAGTTTGTTTGCATAGTGTTTTATTTGAAGATCATCCACACTTGATTTGGTTATCATATTTGTGCATGATTTTGGTTTATCCTTATGAAAAAATTCTAACATAAAATCTTTGCATTTTCCAGTTTTGGGTTTGATAAGAGACATTCAGAACAAAAAATCCTTTGGTTTCATGATTTTATGCTAATTTGATCTTTTACTATCCTTTGGTCTATTGAAAATTAAATTAAATTCATATTTGAATTGTTAAACCCTTAGTCTAAATTTAGTCCAAGTACTTATTTTAAATTCAAATTTGGAGGGAGCTTTTATTTTAGGCAGGAACACTTTCAGTATGCTATGAACTTAGTTTAAATTTTATACCAAGGTTTAGTCATGTTTAGTAACATGACTAAACCTTGGTCTAAAACTTCATGCTTGGTCCCATTTTATGTCCCATGACCCTTAGTTCCCTTTGTCTATTAGTTTAGTCTAACTAAATCCTACGCCCTTTTGTTATGTTTCTAACATTCAAGACTTATGCAATTTGAATGAATCTATTTGGTCCTTTTTTTGGGAATTCTTTCAGATATTTTGTGTACTGTAAGTTTGATATTTTACGTTTTATGTTTTTGGCACTTCTATTCATTTGGTATTTTTTTCTTTGGAAATTATTTTCTAAACGAATTGGTCTTAGAATTAAATTCTTGCAGACATTTTGTCAGAGATAATTTCCCTCAAGTGGGTAAATTCTTGTGTACTTTTTTTCTATGACAATTCTTGAGGAAAAAATGCCTAAAACAATTTCCTTGAGTCTCAAATTTCATCAAACTTTTTTTATACAGTCATTTTTAATATGTTTAGTCTTAGATTAAGTTTTATATTATCCTCGAGGTTTGACTAAATTCCCTTCTTGTTCATAAGATCAAAGATATGTATTTGATCTGGAAAGATTAATCTAATGGAGTGAATTTACTTAGATGGATAATCAGATAGTGCGAGATCAAAATGGAAACTAAGAACAGGGTCCCCTTTAGGCACTAACATGGGGAGCTTCACTAGGACTAAAAGGAGGGCCATTACATAAGTCTTAGTGAATTTTTAGTATATTTGTTAATTTTAGTCCATTTTGATCAAGGATCACTATAATATCTACATAATTATGTTTCTATTAGCATAATTGTGTAAAGGTTGGATATATTCATCATTTTAGACCTATCTCTTCCCTTCTTTTAGACAAAGATTGACATCCTTGGAAGTATTCAAAGCTTTCAAGTTAGAAGTGTGAAGGATCAAGATAAGGTCCTATTCAGAAATAAGAACACCTCTACTTTCACTTTAAGTTCATAAGAGAACAAGATCTGACAAAGGTAAGTGTAAGCTTTCAAAATCTATGCCAAATTAACCATTCCAAGGTAATCTTCCATTCAACCCCTATCAAGGCATGCCTTGGCTAGGAGGTTATTTAATCAATGTGCCAAGTATGATACATGACCTTCCTCATAATCCTAAAAAATATTTGCCAACATTTAATCCTAGTGGTATTATAATTACTAAAGATCAGATTAAACTTTTCAAAGCTACTTTAAGACTGCTAAATGTAACTCATAAATATGTAATATGTAGACTATTTCCTTTCACTTTTAAAGATGCTGCATATTAATGGTTTCTCAACCTTCTTGTAGATTACATTATCTATTGGGTTAATTTTAACAATGTTTTCATTGATCATTTTGGCAAGATCATTTGTCCTTGTATCCTTTACCAATAGCTTACAATAGTCAAGAGAGATTCAGATGAGTTGATAAGAGCCTTCAATGATAGGTTTCATAAGATGTATAGCAGAAACATAGCTCCTTACAGACTTGATGAAGCATTAGCTTTAGAAATATATGAGGATGCCTTAGACCCCATGAATTTTATGTTCATAAAGAGAGTTGTTGGTCCCATGAATACATTAGCTCTATCCTATGTAGAGGCTATGATCATCAATGATCAGATGCAACCTCAGGGTCAATTGGCATATTCTATTCCCAATACAAATCATAATTTTCATATTCTCAATGTTAGTCCTAATGCCAATCAAAATACACTTTTTCTAAGTCAGCTTATAGTCTTGAACCAATTTCCTTTGATCCATGTCCATCCTAGATAAAACCTAGGTTTCTTGAATAATGCTACAAATAGATCTCATCCTCAATATTAGAAAGATTTGATGCCTATTACTAATTATAATACTCAAGTTCATAATCCTAATGAACCAAAGAATGAGGGTGACTCCATCCTTAAAATGGTTCAAAATCTTAGCACTGACTTCCTTCAGTTGCAAAAGCAAGTATGCAATAGCAGAGAGAGATATGGAAGGAGTTTTTCTTTTCAAAGGTTCAATAGACCCACTAATAGGTTTTAGAATGTTAGTTACCATAACAATGAGAACATTAATTTATCTTATAGTAAGAATGTGCCTGATATAAATCTTGTTGATTTTGCTTTACCTAACTACTATAGAGTTCATTTCACTTCTAATCATGGTGAAATATATTATCTAGAATTATGTAATGCTTTTGAAGCCTTTCAAGAAGAAATAAATAGTTTTGAAGTTATCCCTATTGAATATGGTGATGTAGGTACATCTGGTGATTCAAGGTCATCTAGATCATCTAATCCAACTCTCATGGTGTAGTGATTTGAGTTCCCTTTCCAAGAGGATAATGAGCCTAAAGATATTCTTGAAGAGATTCATTCTTTTAAACAATTAAACCAGGCATCCTTTAACTACTTCAACTCCTCTAAATAATTTTGATACTCTTCTTGATACCACATTAGACAAGAATATGGAGCCTCCAAAGGGAAATAATTATAAGCATAATACTGATACATCTAATTCTTCCACTAGGAATAGATATCATATTGTCAAGTATATGAAAAAGATTAAGGATAAAATCGCATTACCTGAGTTAACATAGATTACTGAGCAAAGGATTTTTTGTTAGATTACTTAAATAATAAACCTACTAAACCACAAAAGACTACACATTCCAATTTTGAAATACACAAGAATAAAGTAGATGTCCCACCCTTTATGTTAATGGTCAGAATCTTTGGTAAGAACTTGTATAATTATTTATTATATTCAGGTCCATATTCAAACATCATGTCTATAGGTATTTTTGAGTAACTAGGCTTAAATCCAATTAAATCTGATAGAGTTTTAAATCTTTTAGATAAATATAAAGTTAAATTAATAGGTGAATTATTAAATATCCACATGAAAATTGCCTTATAGGCAAGTGTCTAACAATTCATTGATATCCAAGTGATGGGCATTCCTAATGCTTATGAGATGTTTTTGAGTAAAGATTAGACTGAGATTTTGAATGGTTATATGTCAGTTGACTATTAACACATGTGACTACCTTGGAATGGAGTCCCCAACCAAATTGACATATAAAGGGAGCCTAAAATGAACCGTGTGATCACCGAGTACAATGTTGTAAATGAAACTGTTAACATGGTAGACTATGATTTAGAAGTGTACACTCTAAATACTTATAAGGTATGTGATTTAAAAGCTTATCATGTTATGCTTGGACTATGGAAATTACATTTTGATGGTGTTAAGAGTAAGTCTAGATTTAGAGTAGGGATTATTATAACTAACCCTATTAGTAAATAATATCATGCCTCTTACAGACTTCAATTTTCTTACACTAATAATCTTGGAGAATATGAATTTTTAATCCTAGGATTGAAATTTGTTGTAAAGTAAAAATTCAAGGAACTACTAGTTTATGTCACTCAGAGCTAGTACTTAATCAGGTAAAAATCAATTACCAATGCAAGTTATCAAACCTTAATAAATACAAGTTTAGGGTCTAGGATTTGAATGAATCTTTTTATGCTTTTAACATTGTTTCCATCCCTAGGTAATAAAACAAGGTAGTTGTTGAGCTTGCCTTAGTTTCAGCCAATCTTATGCCAAATCAAGATTCCCCAAGCCTTAGTATTGAGTTGGTTATATGCCCTTCACTCCCTAACAATGTAAACTCTCTGCAGGTATTTAGTGATCACCAACAGATCCTAGATTTCATGACTAGATTAGGAGCATTTAAATCTTATATCATAGATGAAGTAAATGAAAATACCTTTCATGATGATGACAAAATTGATGACAAGGTCATTCATTTTAATGGCAATAAGATCCCCAAATGCATGATTGCCTTATAAAGACTATTTGACATTGACAAACTAGCCAAGACCACTAAGATTCCCAAAGTAAGTGGGAAAGAATATAATGCAATTGATCTTAGAATTGAAGGTCAACCTTGGCTAGTTAATATTGGTACAACCTATACAAGCATTGAGGTTAAAAGATTGAAAAAACTCATAACCAAATATAAATATGTCATAAAATTATCCTATGATGACTTAAAGATATTTTATCCTAGAGTTATAACTCATACCATACCCTTGAAAGAAGCCTACAAGACATTTAGGTAGAAACAAAGCCCAGTCAACCCTGTCCTTGAACCATTGATAGTTAAAGAGGTCAAGAAAATCTTAGATGCCAGTATTATGTTTCCCATTAGACGTTCCACTTGGGTAGCTAATTTAGTGTTGGTTATGAATAAAAATGGGGAAATTAGATTTTGTATTGACTTGAGGAACTTAAATAGAGCATCTAAAAAGGATAACTATCCTTTTCCATCTCTTGACCAAGTGATCCAAATTATTCTTAGTTCTGATATGATGTCCTTTCTTGATGGATTTTTAGGATATAAATAGGTACTTTTTAATTAAAAAATAGCATGAAGATGGAATTTACAACTAAGTGGGGCACTTTTTCATAAAAGAGGATGTTATTCAGGATGATCAATGTAGGAGCCACATTCTAAAGAGTCATGGATCATTCTTTCCAAGGTTTGGTAGGTGGGTTCATCAACATATGCATGGATGATCTAACTATATTTTCTAAAAATAGAGAGAATCACATCATTCAATTACAAAAGGTATTTGAATGGTGTAGAAGGTATGTAATTTTCCTAAATCCAAAGAAAAGTATTTTCTATGTTACAGAAGGGAAATTGTTAGGACATGTCATTACTAAGGGGGGAATCTCTATAGACTCTGATAGAATAGATGTAATATCCAAAATATAAATTCTTAATAGTATGAAAGATCAAAGTCATTCTTTGGCAAAATTAAATTTGTGAAAAAGTTTATTTCTAGTTTTGCAAAAATTGTGAAGCCACTGAGTGATATGTTGAAGAAGGATGTCAAGATCACCTAGATTGAGGAGACAAAGAAATATTTCAAAGACATCAAAGAGGAAATTGGTCAAGCTTTAGTATTTATAATTCCATGATTTCCAAATATTTTTACCTTTATTCCTTTTCTTCTAATCATACCATAGTTGTTATTGTTACTCAAAAAGTAGATGGATGTGGCCATATAATAACTTTCATGAGCACTAATTTTAAAAATATTGAGTTGAACTATACTCTGATTAATGATCAAGCACGTGCATTCATTAAATTTATAAAAAAAAATTAGGCATTACATCCTTAGGAATAAGGTTCATGCTATTCTACTAGACTTTGCCACTAAACTCATGCTAACTCAAAATGAACTTGGAGATAAGAGAGGTAAGTGGATGTTTGTGCTTCAAGAATATGACATCGATATGAACACTACCAAAATGGTAAGGTGTTAATGTTTAATCCATTTGATCTCCAATACTAATCCTAAGATGAGTGTTATGCAGGTTGATCAATGGAAATTTTAGTCTAATGATTGGTATGATCCCATTCTTCACTTGATAATATATGGATATTGCCCTATAGGGTTAAGTAGGGAATTAAAAAAGATTTAAGGCTCAAGGAAACCATTACTTGATCAAGGATGGATTACTATAGAGGAATAATTTTGAAGGCATCTACTTGAGGTGTGTGTCCAAGGAAGAGGCAACCGAGGTCTTGTGCATGTTCCATGAGAAGCTAGGAAGTGAACATCCATCTAGGAGAAACAAAGCCCACAAGATCCATAGAGTTGGTTACTACTAGCCTAAAATATTCAAATATGCTCATAAGCATATGATATAATGATGTTCATGCCAATTCTTCAACACTATGGAGCCAAAGGCAGCCATTGCATTATAACCAGTTATGATAGACAAAACATTTGCTCAGTGGGGACTAGATTTTATCACAGTCATCAACCCCAATTCAGCATATGGTCATAAATATGTTCTTACTACAATTGACTATTGAAAAAAATGGACTAAGGTAGTGATAACTAAGTAGTGTAAGATTGAAGAGGTGATCATTTTTTTAGAAGAAAACATATACACAAGGTTTGGCACACCAATATCTCTAGTCTATAATAATGGATTTGCTTTTATATCCATTGACATGACTGAATGGGCATATCATAACATCATCATCCTCAATTTCTCATCAAACCATTATCCTCAAGGTAATCGATTATTTGATTCAATGAATAAGAACTTGATGAAGGTAATAAATAAGTCTACAATGGACAAACCTAGAACATAGCACAAGCTACTTAAGTATGCCCTTTAGGAAGATATAACAAGAGTCAACCAAGCTCTCAAGCCTTCACCAATTTTTCTTGTATATGGTCAAGATCATATATTATCCATCATACTCAATCTATGAACATACAATTTTATACAAGAGTACATTGAGGAGGATCATGAATTTGCATATTCAAAGCTATAAGACATTTTTCAGATTGAAGATGCAAGATAGGAAGCTTTTGCCAATTTTGGAAGGCACCAAACCATATTGAAAATGTGGTTTGATAAATGTTCAAAGATAAATGTTTTCAAGAAAGTATACTTAGTTATTATTTAGGACAAGGCATCTGAGCCTAAGGGTAAACATGGAAAGTTCATGCCTTTATGGATAGGTACCTATCAAATTGTTGAGATACTTGGAGATAACACCTTTAAAATGAAAAACATAAAAGAAGTAGATTTCACACATCTCACCAATGGGTAGTAACTTAAGAACTAATTTTATTTTGATCCACCTAGAGTTTTCATGGAATGAATTGTAAGATTAGTTAAGATTTAGTGTAGGTAGGCTATATTATTTTCTTTTATGTTCTTTCCTTCCTAGTCCTTGTTTGTATGTATTTGTTTACTTATTTATTTTCTTTATATTTACTTACTTTCTCTGTGGTGTGTTTGCTTTCTTTACATTCTCCATTTACTTTTAATAAGTATGTTCTAGATAGACCTCAGTTCAAAGTTTTATCTAACTACTCAATGAACTCCATAATTCAAGAATGCAGGTATGAACTTTAGAATATGGTTGACCATGGATTTAAACTATGAGTAGGATGTTATAGTTTATAATAACTAGTAAAGACTAATAAGTAGGTTGATTATTATTTTGGATTTTAATCCTTGTTTTGATCTAAGCTTGGTTTTAATAAGGATTGAACATATAGGATGAAAGTTTAAATTATTGAAACATAGTCATGCTTACACTTAATAAACATTATTGCCTGGGACAAAGTTTGTAACCTATAATGTTTGCCTGAAGATCAAACACTTGACCAGATCCCTAAGCCTAGCTAAATAGGTTCCCAACCTTTACTATAAATCCAAAAAATGATCTAAAAAATACTAAAAATTATAACTTATTTGCAAAATTCAAGAGCTTTCTAATTAGTGGTGATTCTAATAATCTCCATTAGGGCTATGGATGCATGGCTACTAGTGGAACAAGGTTGTGAGTGGAACCAAAGGCATATTTATTAGGGTTATGGATACCTATTTGGTAGTAGAGCAATTCCCAAGCCTTCCCTAAGAAAAATATGGATCCTTAATGAACCATCCATATATGCCATAAGTCAATGTTTAGGGTTGAAGTGACAAAATCTAGAAATTATACCCTAAAATCCATGCAAAATAGTAAGCAGAATCAAGAACACACACAACATGAATAGGTTTTGATGTTTGATCTCATTTTTACATATGAAAAGCTTGTTTTAGCTATGAATTTATAAAAATAATGGTGACTGATCAAGTGCATTGAATAACCTAATTATTAGTATGAACCATAGTCTCTATGTTCTAACATATTGTTATGTTTCCCCTATAAGTCACCATTTTTTTAGGTCAACATACCCCCATTCCTAAAAATGGGGACCCTTATTTCAAATTATGTAAATTTTTACCTAAAAAATATAAATTCACTTGATCAGAGTGTCACTAGTGTGTTTGCATAGTATTTTTATTTGAAAATCATCCACACCTGATTTAGTAAGCATATTTTTTCATGATTTTTATTTAACCTTATAAAAAATTTCTAACATTAAATCTATATGTTTTCCAATAACAGGTCTAGTAAGGTCTAATTAGAATAGACAATGCTCCAGTTTCGTGATTTTATGCTCATTTGTTATTTTACTAGCTTTTGGTTTATTAAAAATCAAATTGAATGCATTTTTGAATTTCTAAACTCTTAGTCTAAATTTAGTCCATGTACTTCTTTTAAATTCAAATTTGGCATGATCTTTTTATTTTATGTGGGAACACTTTAAATATACTATGAACTTAGTTTAATTTTTATACCAAAGTTTAGTCATGTATATTAACATGACCAAACCTTGGTCTAAAAATTCATGATTAGTCCCCTTTAATGTGCTACAACCCTTAGTTATTTTTCTCTATTAGCTTAGTCTAACTAAATTCAGGGCCCTCTTTTTATGTTTCTAACTTTTGGGACTTTTGCAATTTGGACAAATCTATTGGAGCCTTTTGTTCAAGAATTATTTTGGATATTTTGTCTGATGCAGGTTTGATATTTTGAGTTTTATGTTTTAGACACTTATATTCATTTGGGATATTTTTTATTTAGAAATTTTGTTCCAAATAAAATGGTCTTAGTGGTTAAATTCTTGCATACATTCTTCCCAAGATAATTCTTGTGAACATTTTACCAGAGACAATTATTGCAGACATGTTGCCCAAGACAATTTACACAAAGTGGTTAAATTATTGTGGACATATTTCCCAAGATAATTCTTGTGGAAAAGCTAAAAAAAATAATTTCCTTGAAGTGGTTAAATTATTTTGGATATTTTGCCTAAGATAATTCTTGTGAACAAAATTCCTGAAATAATTTCCCTAAAATGTTAAATTCCATTAGAAAATTCTATGCGATGATCATTTTAAATATGTTTAAACTTAGCTTAAGTTTTATATTATATTTGATCTCTTACTAAATTCCCTTCTTTTTCATAGGATCAATGATACACATTTGATTAGGAAAGATTTATCTAATAGAGCGCATTTACTTAGATCAATGATCAGATAGTGCGAGATCAAAATGGAAACTAAGCACAGGGTCCCCTTTATTATGACATAGACTTAGGGTAAAACATTATGACATGTATTTCATTATTGATAAGGTCACATTAATATGTTATAATCCTATCTTAAGACATTAGATTAAAATATTTGTTTGTCTTTATTAATATGAATCGTAAATTTAATCTAAGACTTTGGCTTAAGCTTTATATGTTCCCCAAGCCCTAACTTTAATATTTCCTATTGTCTTCAAGAACTATTCTTGCTTGCTACCAAGTGACATTTTCCAAATCTGAATATCATCCATGATTGGTTTGGTTACACATTGTCCATGAATCTCATTGTATTAATGGACATATTTTCATATGATCATGGTTCTGCCCCTTCCAATGTTGCTAAATTATTGCTTGTGTTTCTATATTTCAAGTTCAATGGAATCTCATTTGGGAATGAACATGCCTAGGGTTTTTGTGCTTCAATGCTAAATTGATATTTTATTATCTTTTGGTTTTGTCAAATATTAATTGGATATATTATACGACATGTTAAAACCTTAAGTCTAATGTTTTAACCTTAGTCCCTTGTGGATTAAATTCAAATTTGCATAGGAATAATTATCCATGCCATAGACTTAGCTTAATTTTTATGCTTGGTCCATTTATATCATGTGACCCCTTAGTATATTTTATTATTAGCATGGTCTAACTAATGCAGGGTCCCCTTTATTATCCTAAACTTAGCCTAAAGTTTTAATTACATTTATTTATACAATAAAAACCTTAGGCTAAATCTTATGCCATGGATTCCATTATTTGAAGGGTCCTTTTTGTTATGTTTCTAGCTTAGGCTAAAATCTTTAGGCCATGTCTCTTTTATTTCATGGGGTATATTTTTATTATGATCAAAATTTAGTATAAATATTTTTAGCCTAAGCTCTTAAATCATGCTTATTAAACTCAAAATGAAACCATAGTATGAAAGATTTATGATATGTTCTATATGTTCCTTGAGCCTTAATTTAACATTGTGCACCTCTATAGGATCAACAATTCATTTTTTCTCACATGAAATTGAACTAAGGATGCATATCAAGTCAATATTTCAATGAAGCTCTAGGATAATCAAGGTGGTGATAAGTGTCACCATTTCATTAAAAGGATATTGGGAAGCCAATGGTAGTATACCTCTCAGATCTAGATCTAACAACATGCATTAGCTTAGATGAAGAGGATCTATTAGAGCAAGATCAAAGTAGACTTTTCAATGAAGCTCATAGTAAACACATAAATGATAAGTCGCATATTTGCATACCACAAATTTAAAGTTTAATAATCTAATGCAAGATCAATGGTTTGATTCACTCATAGGGAAGTTAGGATGGTGCATGATCTTAGTGGAATTTTCAATGTAGCTCAGAGCAAATACAATAATGGCATGTGTCATAGCCATTAGAAACATAATAGAGGAAGCCAATGGCATTTAACTCTTGAGATCAAGATCAATGAACCATATTTATCCTTGCAACATGATCTAAGGGTGTAAGGAAAATAAGGATTTTTAAAGGGCAAATAGTCACTTTTTTAAATATGGATGAGCAGGGATGCCATGGAGATGCTACAATAAAGCCACATAAGCTAGAATAATTAGTTCAAAATATTTTTCAAATATTTAGCAAGGTAAAATATAAATGCATTATCTAAGGCACAATGCTCATTTAATTTTGAATGCATGCTTCTATTAAAGTGTTGACAAAACCTTTATAATAGCCCTAACATAAAAAAAGCCCTAGTTTGACCCTGTCATCACCCTAATCAAGCCATAGAATTTAAACTACCATTAGTGCAAGTATAATTCAATCAAAAATTGAAGTGTGATCCACTAGTGATCAATTTGATCTAAATCCATGGCCCTGACATCTCAAAAAGGCATTTTCCAAAGAAGATGTGGAGCTCCACTTAACTTCAGCACCATAAAGGGTCCCATGGAAAAAAATAAGATTTTTAATCTTGGAATAAAAGCATTATATAAAAAGAAGATTATGAATTGTAAGAAAAGAGAGAATTTCAGAGAAAAAGAATTACTTTGTAACTTTTGAACAATTTAATGCAAGCAGGGAATTTTGAAAAGTTTTTTTGATTTGCTTATGTGAACTACTATATGTCTTCTCTCCTAATTTCTTGGTCTAAATTTGAGATTTGAATGGTTCCTATAAATTCTATATGTTCACCTCTTAAATGTAGAATTGGTAATTTTTGCTAATGTTAGATTAGTTGAAGGTTCTCTAGTTTACTTTGTTTTATTTGCTCTGCATTTGTAGATGTGATTATGTTATCTACTTATAGGGGTAAATCTTTAAAGTAGCTCTAGTTCTTATTTTCATTATTTTCACCTTCCTTAGAAGTTTGCCTAATGTGTGATAGGATTTGGGCTTAGACTATTTCATATCATACATTGGTTTCAAGTGCATATTTAGGTGATGTTTGAACATTGTCATAAACATTTGTAATAAATATCAACAACATCAATGTATGCCCTACCCTTCCCTTTGCTTGTTTTTTTAACCAGATCACTCTCGTTTAATTTCAATTATAAATATCCATCTAAGATTAGTTCTTACATTAGTTATTGATCACAATTCATTTTTCATAGCATTGATACTTCATAGTTTGCATAGATCTATTGTTTGGCCACGGTGGCTCCCAACCACCAAATTTTATAAATATTGTCAAACAATCCACTTACTTTTCCTATATTCGACAAAGGATACAATGATATGACAACCTAAAACCCATGCATTGAATTCTTAGGGATTCTAACATGAGCAGTGTTTCCTAAACACTTTGGGTGCTTGTGATACACATTTAGGCATCAAAAATAGTCTCAATAACTAATACTCCAAAATCTAATGTTCGAGTTACACATATGATTTGGGTGAAAAGAAGTTTAGTTATTTCTATCCTTGTTGAATACAAATGTTCACAAAATGTCATGTAAGTTTTGTTTCTTGGCATACCCTTTATTTCAAATGTGTTTTTTTCATCTAAGTTTTCCTTTCAATTTATTATGACATGACCCCATCGATAATATTAATCATATATGTATTTGGCATTTGTGGTACATAAAAAATAATTTTCAAATATAAATGATACATTGGTATACCTTTAATATCTTCAACACAAATACTTATTATTAATGTTAATTGTAATATTATTTCACATGATTATTTGAAATGATTACAAATATTATTTGTTTCTCTATTTATTACATTTGATACAACATAAATTTTTCCAATTTATAATTAGTTCTATAATTAATCTACAACTTCTTTGAAAGATGTCACACATGTTTTTACTTTGTCAATATCAACAAAAAATAAATCCAAACAATCTTCCCCATTTTTTATTTCCTTCATATTCTCAAATGTTAGTCATTTCCAATTCTCTTACCTTTACTAATCTTTTTTTTCAATAATTAATTCATTGACTTGAAAAATGGTTTTTTGATAGTTATTATCGATGGAAAGAATTCCAACAATTTTTGGTGTACTAATTATGGTCTTAAGTCATGAAAAAAAACCATGTGCTTGTACAACAAGACATTTCAACTATCTTTTATCTAATCATATATCTAATAAATATAAGTATAATCATGATCCATTCACCCATCTCAAGACTTTCAATGAGGTAAAAAATAAGACATTATTAATAAATCTATCATATCCTTATATGTCTATAGTTATGTGTTCATTTTGTAATATATGTTTCTATGGTTTCGTGTGTGTGTGTGTGTGTGTGTGTGTGTGTGTGTGTGTGTGTGTGTGTGTGTGTGTGTGTGTGTGTGTGTGTGTGTGTGTGTGTGTGTGTGTGTGTGTGTGTGTGTGTGTGTGTGTTAAGTGTCTTTCTTAATAAAATTCTCATTAAGTATAGTTTTTATCAAATTTTTATTGGTCTGTATTTTATCTTATCTTGTCTTTGTGAAATAACATGATGAAAATATTTCATCTCTATTCTTCATAATGAGGTGGAAAAATAGGCCAAACTTCTGAAGGTCATAACTTTTGATCCATAGCTCCATTTGAGCATGTCTTCGTGCCAAAATGATAGTCTAGAAAATCTAGTGCAGCCATGAAGTGTCCTTGAACCACATAAAGGATTCAAAATAATCAAAGTCCTCTCAATATATCATAGCACACCTAATCTCTCCATGAATTCAACTCATGCATTAAACATATCTTTAACAATTCTCTCTCAATTATAAAATATTTCAAAAATGCATTACAACCCAAAGGCCATACCACCAATGGATGCCATTACACACTCTTAATACATGGAAAACATTATGAGGATATTCAAAGCATTATCACCAAGAATATCCTCACAAAATCACCTCATTCCCAACCTAGCCTCCTTCAACAAAGTATGAATACAACCAACTAAGGAATTTGTAAATAATAAAATAACAAAGGGGGCCTAAAATTTGTCCCACTCCTTCACATGGAGAGAATATTGTCAAGAGGCAAGGTGAGTCCCATGGAAATAAAATTCCGCATGATCAATGGGGTCATCTCTAACCAAAGACAAAACATTTTCAAAATTTGGAACCACCTTCAAACGAGGTCACATGAAAAAAGTAGATGCCAATCTGAAATAGTGATTCATGTCTTCCCACTTAGCACAAGATTCCAAAAGGGGTAGGTTTGCCTTTTGACCACTCTTTTCATGCCCTACATGAATAATTTGACCCATGACATCTAAGCATTAAAAAATAGTGTTTTAGACACCTTACTAAGATGAATAGTGCTCATCACATCATTAGTGAATAATTTCTCATGAGTAATGATTCATGAATAGTATTTATCCACTGCATCATTATCTTCCAATTGAAATGAACTCAGATCCTATGATTTTTCCTTATTATATCCTTGAAATTTATTCTTTAAAAAAAAGAATGTCACCCTATTTCTGATGATGAAATATTTCCTTAACCTTTGAATGCTCTTACATTAGACACCTGAGGTAGATAATATGATCTCTTGATCACATAGATGGGGTAAGTTGTTGAACAACTCTTTTGGTCATGATGGATAATGACCATGGCATCCCCATCTAACATATTAGTGAACCCAAAGAATAATATTTTTCCTTCTCTACTTCCAACATCTATGTACTAGCCCTGAAACTATCCACCTTCTCCAAAATCTCATCCATATGCCAATGGATGCATACATGGGCTCAAACCCACCACAAAAACTCATTAGATGATACCCACCCAAAAATTACCACCTTTACCAAGATTCTCTTATAGATGCTAGTTTTATACACCATTGCATATTAACTTGATGCATCTTCACATTATTATGTTATTTCTAACATAATGCCCCCCACCATTCGTAAATATTTTAAATAATTAAATTCATGCTACCCATTCACTCTTACTACATATGTTAATTAGATTTAATTACTATAGTTAAATAGTAATTAACCTTGTTTTTACCATTCTAACCATAAAATCCTAAAATCAAATAAAAATAAAATCTATCTAACCTCCCAACAACCCTCTTAGCAAACTACCCTCATTAAAAACTTGTACAAGCAACTTAGTGTTATATTCACTAGTTTGGCATGTGGTTAGAAATAACTTAAACCTTTTTTAACCAAATTGGACTAATCAATGTCGATCCTCCATGATCAATGTCAATTCTCCCAGATCGGCATCGATCCATATATACATATAAAACCTCCGTAGCTCAGGGGGAATGGAGATTGTGCTTTTGGACTTTGAAATGCTATAGAAATATCATTGCAACCTACATACAGACATTATCAAAATTTTTATATCTTGTGTAGCCTCTGCTTGAGAGATTATCAAAGGTTTTTGAAGGTTATTTACCTCATCCTATCAAGTTTATTTTTAGCTATAAAGGTTAATATTGTATTTCAGTTATTTCATATTTTAGAATCTACAATTTTTCGTCTCTATCTATTTTTATTTTACATTCAATTTATATCATTTTATCAATAATATAGGTCATTAATGTTAGTGTAGGTAATTATTTTCCTAAATTTATTTATTTATGAATATTATATTTGCTCACATGGAGTTTTCCTACATTTGGGGGATATGCTTTCTTAGGTGGAGATAGTGTGTCATATATGTCATAAGTAACTCCCCTGACCAATTATTCTGAGTATCAGAATTACTCTTCTATTCTAGGCAATTGTGACCACCTTTTGTGGAGGAGTTACATTTCTATTCTAGTGGTTTTTTTACCACCATTTGAGGAAGAGTTACTTTCTATCCTATATGTATGCTCTGCTTGAGCCCTATTCTCTTAATCAATAATCAATTTTCTCCACTTTCTTTTGTCTCTTTTAATATTCTCTTTTTATGTGATTTATTCTTGCTTCAACAACAGAGTGGTGTGCACAAACTTCATCTCATGAGATCCTCCCAGCTTGCTTTCATGTTATCCAAACTTGGTAACATCTCTGATATGGTATCATGGCCTACCTATGGTAAATTTTAGTCTAGTTTTATATATTATTAAGTTTTCATTTTAAATCATAAGTTCTTTGTCAGATTATTAAGAATGTGTGTTCTTTTATCTTTTGATTTTGTAGATTGGTTCTATTAAATCTATTTTAAGGTCAAATATAAATATGGCATGCTTCCAAATTGGTCATTTACATCAATCTATTTGTATGGTTCTATTTTTTGGCTCCATATGTTTGCAGGAAGACATTGATTTTCATGATTGATTTTTCATCCAAATATTCTTTTGAAAACTATGCTCCAACCATACATAATAATGATAAACTTTTTCTAGGTTTGTTGTGCCTTTCTCTTAAATTTCTAGATCATTTTAAAAAATTTAATTTCATTAAGAAATTCAAAATTGATGGTATTTTTATTAACTTTTACTCAAAACAAAAACAAATTTGGTGATTGTTGCTAAACTTTTTAAATTATTTTTTAAAAATAATATATTGAGGAAGGATTGTAAGAGACTTGTAATTTGTTTGAGAATGTTCAAAATAATATTCTATTTTTGTTGACTAGTTGGAAGGCTATGTTCATTGCCTTTACATTAGTGCATTTAAAATTGTAGTGCAATTTTTTTTAAATAGGCCACTAATGATAGAAAATATAATGTGCTATAAATTTTGATAGGAAACTTAGAATTGAGTGCCATCTTTTTCAAAAGTGCATATTTTGTTACTCTCTCTCCATTGGTCTAATTTATTTTTGTAAATGCACTAAATTTATAAAGTGTCTTTTTTGTGGGTTTTCTACTTGACCCTTTTTTTTGCACTTGTACACTCTTGGATGCATTATCGGCTGAGCCCGATGTCCTCACCTTTTTTGCATAAATTTTTCTTTATGACACATGTACTGATTTCTCTAAATCCACTATCGATTGAGTTCAACATCTTTTGATCATGTATTTGTAACATTTGAGGAGGTTCACCATTTCATAGTTTAGGGGGGGTGTACCTTTTTTAGGTCACCATTTCATTTCTACTTGAACTATCATTTATGCAATAACTACAACTCATAATACTACTAAAACTCATTTTTGCACTAACGGATTCAAGTTCAATCAACCCACTAACTCCTCTCAACTATCACGAATAGAAAATGAAGATGACAATTATTTTAAGGAGTAAAGGTTTGTATATGATAACCATGGGTGATGAAACTAAACCTAGCATAGATGCAAAGATAGTTAAGTGGTATAACCATAGTTATGAAGCCTATGGGCTATTATGTCTTTCTATAGCACCTGATCTCCTATTTCACTTAAAGTCTTCCAAATCACCTCATGATGTATGGACCATTTTTGGTAAACTATTTGGAGAGCAAGATGTGATGAGAGGTCATGAGCTTGAGAATGAACTCATTATCCTAAGTCCTTGTAACTTTGACACCCTTCAATATTTCTTCACTAAGTTTAAGTCCTTGAGATTGTAGTTGAAGGAATGTGGGATAAAGAAAGAAGATGACCAAATTATTCTATCTATACTCTCTAAACTAGGTCCTAACTATTTAGTCTTTGTCTCTACTTTCCATGCCACTAAAAGTGCATTGGGTACTGCATGGACAATGCCCTCTTTAGGTCCTTTCATTACCAAATTAACTAGGGAGCAAGACAATTTAATTCAGATGGGTACATTGAAGTCCATCAAGCCCTAATTGTTGGGAATGGAAAAGAAAAGATTTCAAACAAAGAGAAGAAGAAGAAGAATAAGGATCAAGAGAAGAATAAAGAATCATCCTCTACCAAAACCAACACTAAATCTTCCTCTTCCAATGAAAAACCAAAGAAAGATAATGTTAAGTGTGCCTAGTGTAATAAAAAATGGTCATGCTGAACATAAGTTCATGAAGAAGAAAATAGATCACCTAACACATCTCCTAGAGAAGAATAACATAGGTGTACATGAGTCCATCAAGAAGAATGCATCTACCTAAGATTCTACTAAGGAAAAAGGAAAATTTAAAGAGAAAGAAAAAGGCAAGGCCCTTATAGCAGTTGCAGTTTCAACATCTTCATGGGTTATTGACTTGGGTGCTTCTCACCACATGGGCTCTTCACTAGTTGAGATTTCTTACTTAAAGACTTGTAGCATGTCTTCTATCAGTTTGGGTGATGACACTTATGTACCATTTTTAGGGAGATGGTATATTGAAATGGAAAGAGGAACATTCAATAATGTTCTAAGTGTTCTTTCTCATTCAATCAATCTCTTATCCATGTATCAAATCGCCCATATTGAAAAAGGCATGAGGGTTGAGTTTTTACCTGATTTAGTTATCACCAGGGAGTTGAATAGTGATTCTAAAATGGTATTAGAGAGGGAAGATCACCAAGCTAGGTTATACACCTTCTCTCATTTTGTACCTGATTCTTCTCTGACAACATTATTGACTCATTCAGATGGAGTTAGTAAATTATGGCATGAGTGGTTTGGCCACCTTAACTACCACTATCTTGAAAAACATAGAAAATATGACATGGTTATAGGCTTGCCTCAAGTCCAATTCTCTAAGGGACTTTGTGAGGGTTGCTCTCTTAAAAAGCACCGTAAAGAAAAATTTGACAAAAGAAAATCTTGGAGGGCTTCACAAGTACTAGAGTTAGTACATAGTGATGTATTTGGGCCATTTCCCAATCTATCTTTTACAAGGGATAAGAACATTCTCACTTTCATTGATGATTTCTCAATATATACATCAATGAACTTTCTCAAGCAAAAGTTTGAAGTATTTGAATATTTTTAAGACTTCAAGGCTCTTGTTGAGAAACAATCTGAGAAATCCATCCAGTTTCTTCAAACTAATAATGGAGGTGAATATGTCAGCAATAGATTTGAGCAATTTCACACCACAAGAGGGATTGATTTACAGTAGATAGTTACTTACAGTCCTTCATAAAATGGAGTTTCATAATGTAAGAATAAGTTTTTGAAGTGATGACTAGTTGTATGATTCACTCTAAGTCCTTAGCACCTCAATAGTGGGTTGAAGCCATTAATTGTGCTTGTTATATTTAGAACAAGGTTACTCACAAAGCCTTGAAAGGCATAACACCCTTTGAAGCTTGGCATGGTAGAAAACTTGATGTTGAGAGCTTTAGGGTTTTTATATCTCTAGCTATGGCATGTATACCTAAGAGGAAACATAAAGCTATGAAACCTCAATCCGAACTTTACATCTTTGTAGGTTATCCAAATGGTGTCAAGGGATATCACCTTCTACATCTAACCATATATGAGTTATTTATATATAGAAGTGTTCACTTTCAAGAGGTTACAAAAGACTCAACACTTGACACTTCTTCTCTTTCATTGGATACACTTAGACTTGATGATTTTTATTTTGACTCAGATCATCCAAAACTAGTTCTTGAGCTAGGGATTTCTTATTTTTCTAGTTCTAATAGAGAGGATAGTGATGAAGAGTCTTGTACATCCACCTCTAGACATGGTTTAGAGGATGAGGAGTTGGCACCTAACTCACCCACATCTAAGCCCCTTTAGGCCAGATAGACACTTCAGAGTGTAGAGACTTGGGTAGGAGATATAGTAGATGACAAACATACTTGAATAGATTATTAGAGTGGTCCACATGCCTTCTTTGCTTTAGTTTTGGATCTAAAAACATTTTTAGAGGCTTTAGGTATACCTAAGTGGGATGGTTTTATGCATGAGAATATTATTCCTTGATAAAAAATCACACTTGGCATTTGACTTCACTTCCTAAGGGAAGGAAGATGGTTTGATGTAGGTGGATATATCAGACCAAGTTTGTAGCAGATGGGTTAATTGATAAGTACAAGCCACGATTGGTCACCGAGGGTTTTTCATAGGTAGTTAGCATTGACTACTCAGAGACCTTTACACTTGTTGCAAAGATGACTTCAATGTGACTCACACTAGCCTTAGCCACAACATATGATTGGGATGTGCATCAGATGGATGTGAAGAGTGTCTTTATGCATGAAGACCTTAAGGAGGAGATTTACATGGAGCAGCCACCTGGGTTTGTTCAAGATTCATATCTAGTTTTCATACTTATTAAATCTATCTATGGCCTCAAATAGGCCCCTCGAACTTGGTACACCAAGATGGATTCCTTCCTCCTTACTTTAGGTTTCACTAGGTGTCATTTAGACCCCAATGTAAACTTCTTTCAATAGGATGATTTTTTATTGATATTGGTCCCCTATGTTGATGATATTTTGATCACTAAGATTTCCTCATCATCTATTACGATAGTGAAGATAACTCTACAAGATAGGTTTGACATGATAGAGTTGGGTCTTTTGCATTACTTCCTTAGCATTGAGATTTCATAGTCCAATTCAAGGATTTCACTTCCATAGCCCAAGTATGCTCTCAATATTTTGGTTTAGTTTCATTGGATGAGTTTAGGCCATCTTGGACTCCCTTTCTATCAGGAGTCAAATTTGAGGCTGACTATTCTACTCCTTTGGTTGATGCCACTCGATATTGATAACTTGTTGGTAGCATCATTTATCTAACTCATACTAGGCTTGACATTCCATATACAATAGATATTTTTTCATGATTCATGCAAGATCCCCATGAGCTACAATAAAAAGTAGCTAAGAGGATCTTGCACTACATTTAGGGCTCTTATAGATTTGGGATTCACTATAGATTTGGCATAGAGGTTGTCTTGGTTGGCTTTTCATATTCAAATTGGCCTAGTCATACTTATAATCATAAGTCTACTTTAGGTTATAGTTTTTCTTTGGGTTTTAGCCCTATTAGTTGGTCTAGAAAGAAGCAAAATGCTATTGTTATATCATCCATAGAGGTAGAGTATAGGGGAGATATTAATGTAACTACTAAGGCTATTTGGCTTCAAGAGATTCTATCTAAGTTTGGCATTCCTACGGACAACCCACCATCATCTATTATGATAACAAGAGTACTATACAGATATGCAATAACCTAGTTTAGTACTAGCGGACCAACCACATTGAGATTCACATGTATTTTATTCATGAGCTTATTCATGGTCAAGGTATTGACTTGAGATTTTGCTAGTCTTTAAAGTAGGTTGAAAATATCTTTACCAAACCTTTCATCGAGATCAAGTTCATTCATCTACGAGATCTTCTTGGGGTATGATCTACATCAGCATCTATATTATCTTTGGGGGGAGCCTTCTAGCCTCTTTTACTTCATTTATGTCTCTCTTTTGGGTGGAGTTTTTTCCTATGGGTTTTCTCCTTTTCTCTAATTTATAAGAGATTGGTTTTTACATGGGTACCTAATCAGGGCTAGTTGTTGGGAACTATTTTTATTTCACACTACCTACCTAAGAGGTTCTTATGGGGGGTGTTAGTGTAGGTAATTATTTTATCAAACTTATTTATTTGGGAATATGATATTTTCTCACATGGATTTTTCCTACATTTTGGGGATATGATTTCTTAGGTGGAGATAGTGTGTGATATATGCCATAGGTAACTCCTTTGACCAATTGTTTTGGGTATGGGAGTTACTCTTCTATTCCGATCACCTGTGACCACCTTTTGTAGAGGAGTTACATTTCTATTCTAGGGGTGATTTGACCACCATTTGAGGAGTTTCTTTTTCACCTATATCTATGCTCTACTTGAGCTTTATTCTCTAAATGAATAATTGGTTTTCTCCACTTTGTGTTGTCTCTTAGAATATTTTCTTTTTATGTGATTTTTTCTTGCTTTAATAACATAGTGGAGTGCACAAGCTTCATCTCGTGAGGTCCTTATAGCTTGCTTTTGTGTCATCCAAACCTAGCAACATCTTTGATAGTTATTAAGTCTATTTTAAAAGTTTAGTTTTTTACATAGAGTCTACGTTGATCCATTTGAATCAACATCAATCCTACATGATCGACATTGATCCCTACAAAATTTTCAAAAAAAAATTGCAATCTATTTTTATAACTTTCTCTATCTTAAAAATCTATCAAAACCTGCATTCTATTTTTTGAAAACTTGTATTTTACATGTAGATGACTCTGCCTGGATTAGCACATGATATTCATAGCATATTTGATCTTCCCATTATTTAATAACCATTTTTTATTGATCTAAGTGACGTTACATTCAAATTATGTCTTTGTGTTATGGTTTTCACACCTAATCAAGAAAGTAATAATGAACAATTGGCTATAATTAAAGAAGATGTTGATATTGCTATTGAATTTTAGGACAATTACTTTGATCATATCAATCTTGCTATAGAATAGATATATTTGGCATTATCTATGTATATCTTATCCATATATATCTTTGTAATTTCATGTTTATTTATAAACTTAAATGTTAAATGTTGGATGACATCCATTTAAGAAAGTGTATCACTTCTTGGGACTAGTTTCTTACCAACCAACCCACTCATTTTTATTTTTATCTATTTTTTATGAATTATTGTGATATATAGGTCATTCCTCCCTAGCCAAAGAGGAGTTCACATAAAACATGGTCAATGGTGCACAACCCCATCCATATCTCTAAGTAATCATAAAAACCCTGTATTTAATTTATTTTTAGTAGCTAATTAAATCACATTGAAAAAGGTGAAAAAATACTAAAACATTTTGGCATGCCTGGTGGGACCTCGGTCTCATTTTTCTTGTTAAAAGTTCAAATTTTGAATTTTTAGTCTCTTTCCCTTTCTTTGTGTGCATTCATTCAAAAAAATATTAAAATTTGTATTTTTTTCCTTTTAAGGTTAAAATACATCGCATCCATTTTTCTTGCTTAGGTTCTTTCACATAGAATAATATAGGCAATAATCTATCATAGCCATCGTTTTATCCACATACAAGCCAAATCACTATCATAAATTAACACATCTAAACACCTAACATAAGGAAACCAATGGGGATTTCATCACCTCATGGAAACTTTTTTCTGATGATCCCACTTAGATTTCACCACTAAAGGGAGGACCAACTCAGTTCTCTAGTTAAGTATAATCTCTAAACCATCGATATATATTGGTTAAGCACCTACGCTAGCTGTGGAATTGTGATGTGAGGAGAGCAAGCCCCAAGTATCAAGCGACATACTGGTACCAGTATAGATTTCCTTTGAGGACCAAAATAAAACACCTAAAATCATCTTTAGATTACCATTTCTTAGTACCCTCATTATCCTTTTTCTTTATTTATTCTCACATCTTAAAGTTAAAAGAGATTAAAAAAATTTGGAATAACTTTAGTTTGTGTATTTTTCATTCAAACATTAAAGCGAGATAATTTTTAAAAAAATTATTATTATTTTATTTTTATTTTTTTCCTTTTTTGTCTCATGGTTTTGACTAGAAAATATTCAAAGAAAGAATCTGAGGAGAGTGTTACATCCTCTCCTATGGAACATCCACCTATCTCATCCTCTACCCCTAAGTCCTTTGAAAATCCTATGTTCCCACACTTTTATCCTCAAGGAGATCCTTCCTTTATAGAAATATTGGATAATAACCCCATTGCTCTTAGTTACTATCTTAATATTCAATCAATACATATTTCTCCTTTCCTCATGCCCAAGATTCTTGAAATAAATATGGGATGCCTTTCGAGGGAACTAAGAAAAGTGAAGAGTTAACCATAGCCATGGTAACCTTTTATAGTAAATCTCTTCCATTTGATTCTTATACCCAAGTGGTGCAACCTTTAGAAAACCATCCACTTATAGTATCTACTAACTCTCCAACATACATTACTCAGACTCAAAATACTTATACTACTCAGCCTACATCCACTATTCCTCCTTAAATGTTAGCAATATCAATTCTTACAAGTCTCCCACCCATCAGAATGATTCTAGCATACAGTTCTCAAGCTCTATCACACACATAATAAATCCATCTAGCACAACCTCCCCAATAGTATGTCTCCTTAGCTACCCAGTACATGGACTCATCACAACCATCGGTAACCACTTATTTATAATATTCTATGTAGTATAATATTCTTCTAAAAATTCCACAATATGTGGTGGCATCCCAACCCATTATATCCACTAAAGTTGGATACCCTTCTTCACAACCCCTATATGTTCCCTTGCCAAAGTTTCAAACTCTTTAACAAGGTATCTCGGGAATGTGCCTCAGAATAACACCCAATTAGACCTCATAAACATCCTTATGAATAGGATGGCTAGTTTGGAAGCCTCTACCTATGGACACAATAATATGTTCACATATGAGCAAATTTTTAATGAACCTATCCACCCATCTATTCCAATCTGACCATATCATCCACAATGGGAACTTCCCAAGTTTACTAAGTTTTAGAATAAGGAATATCCCCAGCAATATCTTAGAGCCTTTTGACATACATGTTACCTTATAGCACATGACTATGTGTTATTACTTAGGACATTTCCTATGTCACTAGCAAGGCAGCATTAGATTGGTACAACTCCTTTCCTCAGCATTCATTCTTTTCCTTTGGGAAATCAGCCCAAAATTTATTATAACACTTCTCAATCAACATTGCTCAAAAAGTGAATATCACAGATTTATATGCCATTCAACAATTTGAAGATGAGTCCATATCAGACTTTATGGCTCATCAGCAGAGCCAAATCAACCAGTTAACCTTTTCCTTGCCACAACCTAAATTAATTTAATTTTTTTCATGCTCTTTTGTAGAACATACCTCATCTATGTTACAAGTTCAAACTCTTAAGACTTTTAATGAAAATTTTACCATGGCACAAACACTTGAAATGTGTGGCATTGAAGAGGTAATAGTTAAGTTATGTAATAAAAAACTTCAAACCTGATCCATTGAAAAACAATAAAAATAAACCAAAAGGGGTATCAAATCCTATTATTTTAAAAAAATCTACCCCTCTAACACCCAATCAATCAGGACCATCCACTTCACAAACACAACCACCTAGGGGCCTTACTCATTTTCCCCCTAAAAAATATACCCCTTTAGGAAAACCTTGCACTTTTGTGTTAGATAAACTCCTACAAGCAAATGTTATTGAGCTCCCTCCAATCAAACTAGTTGATGATACACATCATAAACCCACTTGGTATAAAGAGGATGACTTTTGTGCTTATCAGAGGGAAATAGGACATGATATAGAATGATGCCAATCCTTTAAATAGTTGGTAAAAAACCTCATTGACAAGGGGTACCTTCATTTCAAAAATCCAAATGCTCCTCCTAATAAATCTTTAGATATTTTTAGACAGCCATTTCCAAACCATCCATCCACATTAAACATAGTCCAAGCTAAAACTGGAGAAACACAAAATCAGGCTACACATATGATTAATACAATCTATAATAAACTATTGCCTAAACAAGTTTCAAAGAAATATTTGGTCTTGGATCTCCTTATGGGATATGATTTTGATATAAGTCAATTTGAAACTATCAAAATAACTCCCAAAACCTCTATAGAGCTCCCTAATCTCATCACATGGGATCGTTCATGTGAACCATCCCATTCACCTTCTCGAACTAAACCTCCTAAAGTGGAAAATGAAACTACTCCTCATGATGTCATAGATAAACATCTTGATACTTCTAGAGGAATATTCCACCCCTTTAATCCTTAACTAACCTCTTCATGGTATGCACCTAGATCATAATATAGTAGGATCCTATCATTTTGCCCATAATCAGGACCCTTCAAAATCATCCTTTACCATAACACCCCTTACCTCAAAAATACTAAAGGAAAGGTTAAAGCTCCTATCATCGATAGCTAGGACAATTTTCTTGTTATTCATTCAATGAAAGCCTTAGCTCATCCTCAAGTTAAAGTCAATATTTTTCAAACATCAAAAGATAAAAACCTTAGTCTGAATACCCCCTCTTTTCTCAACACACAAAAGAACAAGGGGCTTATCCCTTTTGTATCATCTCCATCATCTACAACTATATAGCCTATTATAAAACCACAATATACTTTGCCAATAGAGATTGCATAGCCTATTTTAAAACCACAACATGACCCTTTGAAAGGATCTTATGTCATAATCTTAAAATAATTATTGAATACATCCCTCATTATGCTAACACCTATACAGTCCATTAACATTCACCCTTAGAGACCTTCCTAGTATAGAAATTATAAAATATGTGCATATCATAGAGTACTTGGACATCATACAAAAAATTGCAAAGCTCTTAAGGCCATAATCCAATAGTTATTCTAGGATGATGATCTATTAATTGATGATCTAGGTGATAATAAACCTATGCAAAAGGTCACTATTCCATCCATTCCACATATCCATAATCCTACTAGTCTTATAAGTGAAAAAGATTTAGTAGCTTCTTTAAACCCTCCATTATTACACATCGATGTTGTCCATGTAACCACCTGTTCTCAAAATCAAAATCCTAATAAAGCCAAGGTTTAAATTATAGGATCCTCTACCCATAATATGCCTAAACCATCTAGACAAAAGCCTAAAGTCTCTGTTATAGGAACTAACCTAACCAAAGCCAAGGAGTTAGTACAAATCTCCATATTAAAATAACTCCACCAAATGCTTATAAAAATGTCATTATATGAACTTATCAAAAAAATTCCACACCATCAACAAGTAATGATAGAATCTCTCTAGGCTATTGAGGTCTAGCCATATGAGCCTCAACCATTATCAACATTTATAGGGGCCCTTCAAATTTTGTCCACTATTAGTTTCACTAATTTTGAGTTCACTCCTTTATCACCTAAAGATCAAGATCCCCCAAATTTCATCATAGCTAAAATAAAATAAACATCAATTAAAAGAGTTATGATTGATAATGGGGATAGTATTAATATTATTTATTTGCATATTATCTAATAGTTACAACTACTAAAAACCATTATTTCCCAATCCTCATCAATTCTTCATGCATTCAATGACATGGTATCACCCACAATAGGAATGGTCATCCTTTCCATTTCATAGGTTCTTGTACCCTCCATGAAATCTTTTATGTAATAGAAGGAACTTTCTAATATAATATTTTATTAGGACATCCATAGATTCATGTGATGTTATGTGTCCCCTCCTTAGTATATCAATGCCTTAATTATGAACATGAAGACCAAGTATACATTATCCCTACCAATTCTCATCCCTTTGAATCATACAACTTCACTTTTCAACCAAGCAATGTCATAATATAGTCACTTGACACAATCCCATCTTCATCTTCTAATCAAGCCTTGACTAGTACAACTATTCTTGCTTCAAAACTACTAGCTCAATAATCCATTGATTCTATGATGTATCATCTTTCAATGGGGGAATACCAGTTATTACACCTTAACACATTACCCACTCCTAAGGAATATGATTGTCTTGACAAACAACCCATGTATTCACGCACCCTAGGTGAGCTCATCCGATTTGAGCCACCTTTCTCATGTACTCACTTAATATATGGTGGGATCGATCAAACTACTCCAAGACTTGACAATCACATCCATGTTATACCCTTACATCTAATTTCTCATTTCTCAATAAACCTTAGTTCATACAAACCTACCTTTATCATTGTGCCTAGAAAGTCTTCGACATGGGTAGATATGAGCAAGGTCCCCATGACATCACATTAGGAGATTTCAAAAAACTACATGAAAAGTATGGCTTACAATTTAAAAAGGACTCTAAGTATTCTCTCAAACCCATTCCTCTATTATTCTTGGAAGAATAAGTGTCATCTTCATCATCCAATACCTCTTCCTTGACTAGCGATAATGTATTTATCCCTCCTAACATTTTTTAGTCAATATGATATCCATATAACCCATCATCTTTCATCATAAAGGCAAGACCTACACCATCCCTTTAGCATATCCTAACTTAATAAGACCTGATATGCTAACTATCCTTATTCTTCAGTGTCAAAATGATGAGTTAATCTTGACTCAATTGGGTGCTAAAAAATCTTATTTACGTAATTTATTTCCATCTGAAACATCTAAACTTTTAAATGAAGCCACTGCTAATATTAATATTGGATCTTAGTAAACCTCAAGAATTATTAATATTATCAAAGCCTTAATTCCTCAATAAAATTAGGGTTTTAATACATTTTTATCATATCATAGTGAGGCATTTTCCTATTCTTATAGTGATATGCCTGGTATTGATCTTGTAATTGTTATCCATAATATTGTCACTTTTCTTGATGTTAAGCTGGTAAAATAAAAGCTCTACAAAATGCATTCTTATGTTGCACTCATAGTAAAATAAGAATTACAATGGCTTTTATCTGCTAACTTTATTCAACCCATTGATTATCCTTAGTGGATGTCCTACATCATTCTAGTCACTAAGCCTATAGGGGGACTTCATAACTATACTAACTTTCATGATTTGAATCTTGCCTATCTAAAAGATGATTTACCTCTCCCTAACATTGACCAATTAGTGGACCTAACAACTGGCAATGAAATGTTATCCTTTATGGATGGTTTTTTTGGTTACAATCAAATACTTATTACACTAGGAGATCAACATAAGACTACATTCAATACTCCTTGGGGGACCTTTTGTTAGCATGTTATGCCCTTCATCCTAAATAACATAGGAGCCACCTATCAATAGGCTATGATGTATATATTTCATGACATAATCCACAAAATTGTCAAAGAGTATGTAGATGACCTCCTTGGGAAGTCCAAATTTTGTAAGGACCACCTATTGATAATTAAGTTTTTTTTAATCATCTACTATGGTATTGTGTGTGTCTAAATCCAAAAAGGTACATTTTTGGTGTCTTGATGTGTAAACTCCTAGGTTTTATTATTTCTATTCACAAAAAAGAAGTGGATCCCACTAAAATCAAGGTGATTTTAGAAATACTTCCTCCATCTAACCTAAAGTAGTTACATAGTTTATAGGGCAAGCTCCATTCTAGCCATCATTTTATCTCCTATCTTTCTAATAGGTGTCAACCTTTCCACCATTTATTAATGAAGGACAGTCACTTTGTGTGAGATCTTAATTGTCAAGAATCCTTTAATGCACTCAAAAAATATCTTATATCACCTCCAATCATCACTCCACCTAAGGAAGGGCAACCTTTTTTCCTTTATATCTCAACTACATACCATGTTCAGGTTTTCTGCTTGCTCATAGAGATGAGCATCATAAGGAGAAAGTTGTTTATTACATAATTTGTAACTTTGTATAATAAAAAACACGTTACCCACATGCCAAAAACTTATGCCTAGCATTGATCCTTATATCTTCTAATCTTCGTCATTACCTGGTTAATTGCAAGATGTACGTGATTACAACTACTGACCCCCTTAAGTTCATGCATTCTAAACCTTATCAAAATCAACAAATGGCTAGACGGATTATGCTTCTAGCTGAGTTTGATCTAGAATTTTTCCATCAAAAATCTATTAAAGGATAAATTATTGCTAATCGGTTGGTTAAAACACCTCTTAGTGATGACTGACCAATCAAATATGAATTTCATGATGAATCTATTGATATCACTTTCCAATTAGTCCCAAAATATCAAATGACTTTATTATTTTATGGATCCAAATGTGAGCGGGGAGGCAACACAAGAATTATATTAATCGCCCATCAAGGCATTCTTATGCCTTTATCTTTTAAATTAGACTTTGATTACACTAATAAGATGGCTAAATATGAAGCACTGATCTTAAGCCTCCAAACTACCCTTACATTAATAATTACATCCCTTAATATCTATGGAAATTCTCAACTGGTCGTCAATCAAATTACTAGTGTATATAAATGCAAGAATGATATCCTTCAATGATATAAGACCTTGGCTAACCAAATCTTATCCACTTTTGAATATTATTCCATCCAAAATATTCCTAGATCAACTAATAAGTTTGCTAATACTATGGAATCTCTTACCTCTTTTATCTCATCTTCATCCCAGGAGTCCAAGCTATTTGTCCTTATCCATCAAGTTAAACAAATTTATTAAAAAAGAACTAATCTTCCATCTATCAGTAATATCGAGAAAAACCTAGAGGATCCATGGTATGCACAAATATTTGCTTTTTTGTCTACAGGACTATCTCCTCCCCATCTATCTAAAGGTGTCAAGCATGTCTTTCAATAGAAAGTTGCTAGTTATACTATACTGGGGGTGTTCTCTATAAGTGTAGTTTAGATGGTATTTTTCTTCGTTGTCTTCAAAAACATGAAGCTACCTTAGCTATCCAATTATTACATAATGGGTCATGCGGTGAACACTTTAGTGGCCACACAATCACTAAAAAAATCTTACATCTAGGCTATGATTGGCCCACTCTGAATCAAGATTGTTGCACATATGTTAAGAAGTGTGTAAAATATCGACAACATATAAACTTATCCCATGTCCCTAGTAAATCCTTACAGGCATCAAGGGACTTTTGGCCATTCTCCCAATGGGGGTTTGATCTTATAGGTCAAATCAATCCTAAGTCTCCTCAGCATCATAGTTTCATCATTATCACTACAAAATACTTCAAGAAGTGGGTAGAAGTCATACAACTTATCTCAACCAAGGCAAAAAACATTGTGGAGTTTATCCACCGTCACATTATTTGTCATTTTTTAATTCCATATAGAATAATAATAGATAATGGGAAATATTCTAAGAATAAGAAAGTCTGGGCACTTGTGACTCATTTAAAATCAAATTAAGTTTTTCCTTGCCTTACTAGCCCCAGGCCAATGGTCAAGCAAAAGCATCTAATAAAAACCTAGTCAAAATCCTAACTAAAGTTATCAATGAATCTAAAAAATATTAGCATCTTTTCATCCCTTTCACCTTATGGGCATATCAAACTAGTATTTGAACCCCTACAGGTGTTACTCCTTTTTCTTTAGTTTATGGTACAGAAGCTATAATTCTTCTAGAAGTCTGAATTCCCTATCTTCATGTCTCTCTTAAATAAATCATTTCTAATGAGGATTTTCATTAGGATCATTTATCCCAGCTCAAACTCTTAGATGATCATCATGTGGCAGCCTTTGATCACCTTCATATATATCAAGAATGACTAAAATGATTATATAATCAACATATAAGAGAATGTGAATTTAATATTGGAGACCTTATACTTAAATAAAATTAACATGTCACTAATATGGAACAAAGAAAAATGGGTAAATTTTCTCCTAATTGGCTTGGACCATACATCATAACCCATAAATATGGATCTGGAGCATATCATTTGGCATCTCTTAATGATAAACTAGAATGAGAACCTCTTAATGCATTGCATATACATCTTTATTGTAGTTTATAGATCATAGATAATATTGTTTAGCTTATCTTGCATCTTTTCATATACCTTTATCCTAAAATACTAAATAATGATATGATAGTTATGTGGTTATCCAGTAGACACTATAACCTCAACCTTGAATATGTACACCCTAGCTCTGTACATAGCATTCTCTCATGGATAAGTTTAACTTGAGATAGGAGAAACTCTAAATCATTATTTTCTTTATTTCTTAAAATACCATTCCTTTTGTCAAGATAACATAATCATATCATGTCTTTAATTGATGGAAACTATCCTAAGATATCTTTTTATGCCAAACCTTGCATTATTATTTATGGGATGCAAAATTAAGTAAGTAGTGAAAATCCAAAGTATCAAAATGGGCTAAATAAATAGATTGATCCCTCAAAGGATAGCTATAATAAAATATAATGACAAATAATAGGCTGATCCCTTGAAGCACAGCTATGTAAAAATGTCAAAATGTAGACCACTCCCTTGAAGGATGGCTACCAAGCAGAAAACTTCCTGCATTGATCATTTTTCAAAATTATGACACTTAAAAGCCCTAAAAAAGCAACAAATCAAAAACTAAATAAATTGACAAAATTAATATCCCATTAAATACTCCCACATTAATTAGCTTTCTAATTGTAGACTTGTCATATTGATCAGTTTACCCATTAGCATAAAAGTGATCCCTAAAAGATAAATCTTGATTAAAAATATGAGGCAAAGAATTTATCTCTAAAGAAATCCATTCCCCACCCTATCAAAAGCATATAATCCTAATAAATGACCAAGGTCGAAGCTCTAGCTAACTGAGGTTGTGTCATAGTCTCTTATCATTTAGATAAGGATGCATAGGCCATGTGTATGAAACATTCTCTTTTGGTTATAGTCCACGTTAATGACGAGCAAATCCATAATATATAATCACTAAAATCCATAAAACCACAACCATTAAAACATCAAAAGCTATCTATAATCCATAATCATAATCCATTTAGTAAAAAAACAACTCATGATATAACATAATCCATAATCATCATTAAGCATAATTTGTAATCATAATCCATTTATTAAAAATATATCTCATGATATAACATCTATAATCCATAACATGTAAAATTCATAATCAATAAACCATAAACATCCACAACATATATAATAACAAATGATCAAAATTAAAATACATAACATATAATCTACATATCCATAACCATTAATAAATCCAAAAAAAAACACATGATCCATCCATAAACATAAAATGTTTGTATGTATATGTGTGTGTGTGTATATATATATATATATATATATATATATATATATATATATATATATATATATATATATATATATATCAAAGGTTTGTACAAATGTCATAACATGAATACAATGGGGCTCTCAACCTATACAATGTGATCTACTCAGTGAAATGAATCCCATTGACGTGAATGCTATCACCTCCCTCATCATCTCCTCCCTGACTCATTATGCTCCCTCTAGTAGTAGATCCCCACGAGTCCTCTGTGATCTATTGTAGCTAGCCACATATGAATCAAACCAAGCAACTTTTGGTAGCTACCTCTATACAATCCTCTCATAAGAGGACATCTATGCAAGTAAATCCCTATACCTCTGTAGTGGTACCATATATGGAGGCGTAACACAAGATCTTACAATGTCTAGAGTGGGTCTCTCTACCATAGTAGACCTCTTTTACTCTAGCTTTATCCTGTATCTATCATGCTCCTATATATCCTAGTCTCGTTGACCTCTCATGATATTTAGATCACTTTGTAATATAACAATTTGATCTTTTAATGTAACATGGAATGCTCATGCCTCCTATAGCTTGACCCTCAAATTATACCTCTCTACAATAACTATAGTTATATCTATATGTTCATATGTTAGGTCATCCTATAATGTTGTATCCTCTATGTACATCAAGGGACTCCTACTCCTCCATGTGTGTATCTAGGGCTTCCTGCTCTACCTCTTACTTAGGCTCCCTCACCTCCTTAATAACCAACCCATATCATGATCTAACTGCTCTCTCTTACCTCCTCACCATCTTGACCATAAACCACATGATGTAATCATCAGTATACACAATTTCATCTAGGTCATTCACTAAAATCTCCTCCTATGACCCCATAAAAATAACTATAGTGTCAAGTACCAGCCAATTCAACTCTGTATCCTCCCACCTATAAAAGTATGAGGCTAATGGAACATCCTATAATAAACCAAACTGTTGATGGACCCTATCAAAATAAAATAACTCAAGGTTCTCTAGCTATTATCTATGTAACCATACTTCTTAGGTACCTATCTCTATCATTGAGCTAGGCCATGTTAAAAAGTCTACATAAGGCCTCCAGATAAGATCTCCTATATGTAAGCCACTGAACACCTATCTATAGTGTGTTAGATCCTACACTACCCTATATGTATGTGGAATAATAAGGTCTACCTTCCATTTAAGGAAGCCTACACTATATACCATCTCTCTAAATCCAATCCATGGGGTCCTTTTAGGGTGAATCACATGAATGTACTCATACACCCACCAATGCAAAACAAAGGTGATGTCAAGCCCTGATCGATGTCTAGTATGCCAACTCCACAACTTCTTGTATATCTACCCTAATAGTGTGGGTGCCCAAGAAAAAACCATCTAGAACTCTAACATGTGTGCTATAACACTTGTAAAAATCCATGGTAGTCATATTCCCCTGGAATCTAATAGCACATAGTAGGTCAGTGCCAACATCATCATAGTAAACACTAGTCTCTCTACATGATCATAGTCATATAATGGCTAGAAGGAGAACCCCCCAACAAATAATCTTATGTCCACTACATCCTCATCATATAAATGTGCCAACACTACCACTTACCCTACCTTGTCCATAGTATATACAAGAGCACCTAGAATAAATACTCAAAGAATATGGTGGATGTCCTCTATGGTGATTGTCATCTCACTAATCAATAGCCAAAAAGTGTTGGTGGTATAATCCCACCAATCTAGCAGTACCGCTATCATACTGATATACGAATGGAAGTGGTGATAATGTCAAATCCCTTTGAATCTAATTGTCTCAAGATGAGCCCATTCCTCATCACTCATAAACTCTCACATCTATGCCAATAGCAGAGGGACCCTATCTCTCATCATCAATGGATCTCGAGCCAGTCACAAATATCTTTTTAGTTATTCAAAAGTATATTTTTTTAGATTTCCATCGATCCTCTATGGATCGATGCTGATTTGACCTAGATTGATAAAAATACTTATAGATCATGGTCACCATTTGCTCATGCATCAATCTTCATGGATCAACTTTGATTCCCTTTCAAACTTTTTTTCTTGGGCTATACATTCCTAAAATACAAGAAATAAGGAAAAATCTACCTACCCTCCCTTTCTCATAATTTTCCTTAAAAAACCAAATTTATTATGTCAAAGTAAAAATACAAAAATAAAAACATACATAAATTACTAAATTTAACCAAAAAAACATAACACCTACCTTGTAATATAGTCATCATCATCGTTATCTGCTCCCACTCACCTCCATTATCTCTCACATTCACTTGCAAGGTTAACACATGTCAAATTTTACTCTTGGATTCTTGTTCACATCGATAGCCAAATGAGCCTTATGCCACGTTAGATGCTTATATATATCATTTTTTGTGATTGACATTCATCACCCTAATCGATGTCAATCCCATAAATTGACATTGATCCCTTACCGATCGACATCAATTATCTTGGCTTATTTGATATTTTTTAATTTATGGACCCTGTCACATGCTTCCAATTTGGCTTTCAAACCTCATCTTGTTTCCCTTCCTTTAGCTATCCCATTTTTGTCTCTTATTACACCTTTAGATTTGATGATTTTGACCCCTTGTGAGTTCCCCAATCTCCTTAAAGGCATACCTCTTTTATCAATATCTTCCCCTTGTAAGATTTTGATGCTATATTTTGTCTTGAAAATAGTCATCTATAGGTAATGCATACACCATTAACACACCAGATGTTATGGTTCACCATTCCTATCTTTTGATCTCTTACTAGCCTTTACTTGTGCTCACCTATTTTAGCTATGGCATTTTGTTACTCGATTCAGTCTTTGCAACATTACCACCTACATTCATATTTATCTCATTAAGTATAATTTTGGAGCTTCCTTACATCATCTGCACTTTCAATTGTCTTTCGCTATCACCCATTTGTCTATTCCCACTCACCTCATTGTGTTTTTACCTTTCATATTTTTCAAATCCATCATCTATTTCATCTCACTTCTCATTTCCCTATTTGAGGGGGGATACCTTCTCACAATAAACTTAGGGCATCAGACACCTTATCATTTTTGTCTCATGGCCCACTATTACATACCACTCCACAAAAGGGGAAAATGTAGATGCTATTTTTATACACCCTTGTGTATTATTTGGGTATGTCATCACATTATTATGTTATTTATAACATAATGGCCCCCCATTCATAATTATTTTAAACAATTACATTCACCCCATGTATTCAATTTTAACACATAGGTTAATTAGACTTAATTAGTATAGTTAAATAGTAATTAACCCTATTTTTACCATTTTAACTATAAAATCCTAAAACCAAATAAAAATAAAATCTATCTAACCCTCCACCAACCCTCCTAATAACTTACCCTTGTTAAAAACCTATGCAAACAACTTAGTGTTATATTCACTAGTTTTGCATGCAGTTAAAAATAGTGTAAACCTTTTTTAACCAAATTAGGCTGATCAACATCAGTCCTCCATAATCAATGCTTATTCTCCCAGATCAACATTGATCCATATATACACATCAAACCTCCTTAGCTCAAGAAGAATGGTGACTATGCTTTTGGACTTTGAAACACTACCAAAATCTCATTGCAACCTATGTATGGACATTGTCAACATCTTGTTATCTTGTGGAACCTCTACATAAGAGATTATCAAAGTTTTTTGAAGGTTCTTTACCTCATCTTGTTAAGTTTGTTTTCAGATATAAAATTTATTATTATATTTCAATTGTTTTATATTTTAGAATCTACAGTCTTCTATATCTATCCATCATTGTTCTACATTTAGTTTTTATTATTTTATCAATAATATATGTCACTATTATAGTCTATTTTAAAATCTTATATTTTTACATAGAATCGATGTCGATCCATCTAAATCGGCATCAATCCTATAGGATCGAAATTGATCCCTACTAAATTTTAATAACATTCTTACAATCTATTTTTATAACTTTCTCAGTCTTAAAATTTTATCAAAACCTGCATTCTATTTTTTGAAAACCTATCTTTTACATGTAGATGACTCTACCTAGATTAGCATATGATATTTTTAGCATATTTCATCTTCCCATTGTTCAATAATTATTTTTCATTGATCAAAGTGACATTGCATTTGAATTAGGTCTTTATATTGTGGTTTTCACACCTAATCAAGAAAGCACTAATGAACAATTAGTTGTAATTCAAGAAGATGTTGATATTGCTACTAAATTCTAGGACAATTACTTTGATCATATCAATCTTGATATACAATAGATATATTTGGCATTGTCTATTTATATCTTATCCATATATATCTTTGTAATTTCATGTTTATTTATAAACTTGAATGTTAAACGTGGGATGACATCCATCTAAAAAAGTGTATCACTTCTTGGGACTGGTTTCTTATTAGGCAGCCCATTGATTTTTTCTATTATTCCATTTTTTGTGAGTTATTTTGATTTACAGGTCATTCCTCCCCAACCAAAGAGGAGTTCCCACAAATATTGGTCAATGGTGTGTAACCCCATCCATATCTCTAAGTAATCTTAAAAACCCTACATTTACTTTTTTTTTAGTAGCTAACTAGATCACATTGAAGAAAGTGAAATAAAATACTAAAACATCTCTATCATTCATCTTATCTACCCACACAATCTATATCCCACCTCTATCCATCCACCTTCACCAAAATCCCACCTAGATTTCTTTAAACCTCATCTAACCACTTGTTGGATCCTCCACATCACATAACACAACCACTTGAAACTCCTCTCTCATGGATGCAACTATATCCATCTTCTCATCCACATTTTCACTCTCTTAAATAAAAATCTCATCCACATGTGCACCTACTTGCATAAAAATAGCATCCAAATTTTCTCCCAAGGAAACTTGCAACTCATCTTTTCCTTACAACGTCAAGCTCTTTCACAATCTCTTTATGTGCACTTTCTTGAAAAAAAAACTCATCCATTGTCTCCTTGATGAAATATCCTAACTTCTCTTTAGTTCTATTTTATTTCACATGAATCTCTTCATGCATGTTTTCATTTTTCTATAACTCTTCATGGATTCAATTTTCATCTCCTTTGAAATTCTCATGGCTATAATTTTCTTGAAACACATGCCATACTACATGGATTCAATATTCATACTCCACACTCTCCACATGTGCATTTACCTGCATATCTACCAAGATCTTCATGTGTGTACTTGTTTTCACCACATCCTCTTCATCTACAGCTTCCTCCAAAGAAGCTTGCAACTATATATGGATTTAAGTTTTATCTTCCTTCACATCCATAAAATTTTTCCCATTATCACATAATGGGTCTCCAATATCAGGTTCATTGAATATCAAATTCACATCCTCCATCATGAGGACTTCTTCTCCAATGGGCAGCTCACATGACAATTTCTCTCTTACATCACCTTTGATGGGAATTTTATTCTTTATCTTCTCTTATCTTTGTTATAACTCTCTATGGTTGAATTCTTGATTATTCCATGTGGATATCTATTTATTTAATGCATCCAAATTTGATCTTAGGGAGTCCATTATCTCTCACATTACTTCTTCTCCTTCTTAATTTTCACAATCTTCAAATCTTTCTAGTAACAATTGCAACAACCTATCCCAGGAATTCAATATACTCACCCAATCCTTTTCTATTAGTATTTTTCCACTCATCTTCTCTGTATATTCAAAACATACAAAAAACACAAATAATCATTTACTCTATAATCCTCTCCTCCTAGAAAGATTCAAACTTGATATGATACCAGTAGATGTGGTCATTAACCTAGCTTTGATACTATTTTTTATGGCCTCCAACCACTTAAATTTTTCAACAATCCTTAAAATCCTCACAATCTCTCATAACAAACATAAATTCATCATAAATTCAAATCATACATTCAACATATCCTCAATAATTCTCTCTCAAATATAAAAGATTTCAACAAAGCATTACAACTCAAAGTCCATGCCACTAATGTATGCCATTACACACTCTCAATACTTGGCCAACATGCCAAGGAGGCTCTTAAAGAGTTCTCACCTATCCTATCCTTAAAAAAAATCCTCATTCTAAGCCTATCCTCCTTCAACAAAGCATGAATACAATAATTTAAAGATTTTTCAAAGAATAAAATAACAAAGAGGATCCAAAATTCATGCCACTCCTTAACATGGAGGGGATCATGTCAGGATACAAGGTGGAGCCCTAGGAAATGATACACCACATGCTCCAAGGGGTCATCTTTGACCAAGGACAAAGCATCTTGTCAAGTAGGCAACACCTTCAATCAAGGTCACATGGAAAAAGTGTATGCCAATCTAAAATAGTGATTTATGTGTCCCCATCAAGCAAAAGCTTCCAAAAGGGGTAGGTTTTCTTTTTACACACTCTTTTCATGCCCCAAATGAAAAGCAATACCCATTCCACCTAAGCACTCAATAATAGTGTAATGGACACCTTATCAAAATGAATAGTGTCCACCACATCATTAATGAATAATACTCATGAATAGTTCTAAATGGATATTTTTTCCCACTATCTAAAGTCATAACCCAATTTTTTTGGTTGTGGATGTTTTAAATATTTTTTAGATACCCTACGTGACTATCTAAGGGTTTGAAGTTATAGTTTAATATTATTTTTGGTATTTTTATAATTTTATAAATTATCTATTTTTGTAGTTAAACTTTAAATTTAGATGATATCTATCAAATAGATTAATTTTAATATTTATTTCTTTAGGGATATTTTTAGAGATGCACACGCTTTAATGTGAAACTTACAAAAAATAACAACTAATAAAATAGTAGGTCGAGCATTATTTATTTTTACAGTTCAAAATTTTGCATGTCAACTCTAATTCTAAGTTGAGGATTATTTATGGATGGTTTGTAATGATTTTAATCATTAAATATAAATCAATACATGTTATTATTTCATAATCTTGCCTATTGGTATTTTCTTGTCTTAATAGTATTCAGGCTTATTATCTAGTATCAATGTAAGTTTTAATCTTTAAATATTAATATATGGTGAGAGGATGAGAAGGAATCACTAAAATGAATTGGACTATGCAAGAGAGGCAGAGGCAAGTAGAATAATTAACTAATATTATTACAAATCAAATACAAAGAGTAGAAGATGATGTCTAGGATGACACAAATAATGAAGAGGAAATTCTTCAAGTTGAGGAGCAATAGGAACCACCACAATTAATAGAAGATATGATGGTTAGACCTATATAAGGAAGGATTGAAAGAATCAAGGTTGACATTTTAGATTATGGAGGAAGTTTTAAATGAGATGAGTTGATAGATTGGATGAACAACATGGATAATTTTTTTTAATGGAGAACTATGAGAGAATATAAGAAGGCAAAGTTTATGTGCATGAAATAAAAGGGTCATGCAATGATTTGGTGGGATAACTAGTAGAAAGAAAAACATAGAAAAGGTAAAGAGAAGATCAACTCATGGAAAAATATGGAGAAAAATCTAAGTGAAAAATTTCTTCCTATGGATTATACACAAACCCTATACATAATATTCCAAAATTTGAGGTAGAAAGATCACATTATACAATAGTATACAAATGAGTTTTACAATCTCTCTATACGAGTGCATCATGATGAAATAGAAGAGCATATGGCTGAAAGTTATGTAAATGGTTTAAAGAATTATTTTCAAGATGAATTAAGAGTGTATAAAATACTTTTCATGGAGGAATTTTATCAATTATCTTTGAAGGTAGATAAAAAACAAAATATACAAAATTTAATAAGAACATCTATTTGGATAAGAAGAGGATAATCCCATCCAATAAGGGGACAAGTTGGATTTGATACAAATAGAGGTGGGTTCAAGAACACTAGAAGAGAATCATGATGTGGTGTGGAAGGACAAGAAGATAATATATAAGGGTTTCAATACCATCAATTAAGAAGAGGATTTTAAAGGGGAGGAAGCTATGGTGGTGGTAGAGGATGGTTTCCAAATCAATGAAAGCTTTATGTCTATTATAGATGTGGAAAAGAAGGATATAGAGTGTTTGAGTGTCCACATTACCAATATTAGGAAAAGAGGCAAGAAGATCGCCCAAGAGTGAATTTAGTTGAAGCCAAAAAAAAGAATAAAATACTAAAGTTACAATATTAGATACTAGAGAAAATATCATGATGAGGAAAACAATGATTTTTGCAAGGAAATAACATGTGAATAATAAAGAAGGTGGTGATTCATGGCTATGAACAAATATATTTTTAACAAGATATAATTTAGGGGGTAAGATATAAAAGTAATTCTAAATGGTGGTACTTTTTAAAATATGGTTTCGAATGACATGATTGAGAAACTAGGTTTGTAGTGTGAAAAGCAACCTAATCTTTATCGAATTTCATGGTTTAATAAGGGGAATGAAGTTACGTTAGATAAAAAGTGCTTAGAAAAGTTTTCTATAGGTAAAATTTACAAGGACAAAATATGGTGTGATGTTATATGAATGGATGCATTGCTTGAGGTATTGGGAAGGACATGGCTATCTGATAGAAAAGTAGTTCATGATGGAGAAAAAAACATGTATAATTTATATAAAGGTGGTATTAAGGTAGTTATGTTACCTCTTAAAGAAGAAGGGTAGTCTAAAAACATGTTGACTATAAAATAATTTGTCAAATACATGAAGATAGAAGGTGGTTGTTATGCATTAGTAGTAAAGAAAGAAGACATAAAAGTGGTGCAAGTACCAACAAAAGTAACAATAATGTTGAAAGAATATGTAGATGTTATACCTAATGAGTTACAAGATATTTTACCACCAAATAGAGATATTCAACATCATATTGATTTGATTATATGATCAACTCTACCCAATAAAGTAGCTTAAAGGATGAGTCCAACAAAACATGTAAAATTAAATAAATAGGTTACTAAATTCATATAGGAAGGGTGTAGTAAGGGAGAACATGAGTCCATGTGCAACACCGTTTTACTAACTCCAAATAAAAATGGAGGGTGGAGGATGTGTGTGGATAGAAGAGTAATCGATAAAATTACAATCAAGCATAGGTTTCCTATACCTCATTTAGATGATATGATGGATGTTCTTGTAGGAATAAAATATTTTACCAAGATTGATCTAAGAAGTGGATACTATTAGATTAAAATTCAGTAAGGAGAAGAATGAAAAACAATATTCAATACTAGATATAGTTTATATGAGTTTATGGTGATGTCATTCAGATTATGTAATGCACCCAAAACATTTATGAGGGTTATGAACATAGTGTTACAAGAATAAAGTGGTAAGTTTTTGGTGTTTTACTTTGATGATATTTTAATATTTAGCAAGGCTATGGAATAAAACATACAACATTTGATAATGAAATTATAATGGTTAAGAAAATAGATCATCTATGTGAATTTGAAGAAGTACATGTTTATGTAGAACATTTAGGTATTTTTGGGATTTGTACTTTCAAAACATGGTGTAAGAATGGATGAATAAAAATTAAAAGTAATTATTGAGTGCATAATCCAAAGAGCATCATAGAGCTAAGAGTTTTACATGGTTTAGATTTTTTTTTTTTTTTAATTTTCATTAATAATTTTAGTAGTCTTTTTGTTCTAATAAAATATTATACGAGAGGAAAAAACTTGCATGGACAAGGGCAACAACATAAAGATTTTATTTTTTGAAGAGTAGAATTATAGACAAGTGTATTTTATCATTACTAGATTTTAGAAAAGTTTTTGAGGTTGATTTTGATGTTTTGTTTGTGGGAATTGGTCTTGTGTTGAGTCAATAAGGGAATCAAATAACATATTTCAAGGAGAAATTGAATGACGTAAGAACAAAATATTCTATTTATGATGTTGAATTTTATGCCATTGTACAAAAATTTAGATATTATAGGCATTAGTTGGTGCCTATGGAGTTTATCCTCTTTACTGATCATGAGACTTTGAAGTATATTAATACTCAAAAGATGTTAAATAGTAGGCATGAAAATTGGGTGTCTTTATTTTAGGGTTATAATTTTATGCTAAAGCACAAATTAGGAAAATAGAATCATGTAGCTAATGCTTTGAGTAGGTGAGGTTGATAACTATTATGATGAGTGAAGTCGTTGGATTTGAATTTATTATGTATATGATACTTATCCAAAATTTTGAAAGAGATTTGATCAATGAAGGAATCTATTGACATGTGATACAAGTTATGTTTATTATGAGTATCTTATGCATGATCATTATCTCTTCAAAGGGAAATGATTATTTATTCTAATTAGGTCTCTAAGAGATAATATTATAATAGAATTGCACAGTGGTGGTTTGGCTAGACATTTTGATAAGCAAAATATGATAAGTTTAGTGGAGGAGGATTATTTTCGAGAAAATATGGAAAGAGAAATGACAAGATATGTTTCAAGGTGTAGGATATGTCAAGTGGCAAAAGGGCATGCACAAAATGCAGGGCTATACATGTAAATATCGGTTATAGGAAGACCATGAAAAGATTTTAGTATGGATTTTTTGTTGGGATTAATAAACACAAAGAGAGGTAATGATTCAAATTTTTTTTTAACAGGTTTTCTAAGATGGTTCAATTTATTTCATGTAAGACAAACAATTATGCCACTAGTGTCGTAGAATTATTTTTAAGGATATTGTGAGATTGCATGGTGTTACAAAAGCCATTACATTAGATAGGGACACAAAAATTGTGAGTCATTTTAAATAACTTTATGTAGGAGTATGGGTAATAAGATACTATTCATTAGTGCATATCACCCCCAAATAGATGAACAAACAGAAGTTATAAATGTGATCTTGGGAAATTTATTGAGATATGCAAAGTTAGAGAGAGAGACCCAAGCAATAAGACTTGGATTTACCACAAGATAAGTTTGAATATAATAGTTTAGTGAAAAAAAATCAATAGGAAAAATCAAATTTTCATATTTTTATGGGAAAAATACTGAGTGTTATATAGTTGGTATAATTACTAATTGTAGAATGAGTTAGTGAAGATGTAGAAGCATTTGTAGAACATATACAACAATTAAAAGAAGCAAGAATAAATTTGAAGGATTGTAATGAGAAATATAAAGTATCAGTATATGTTAGAATAAGTTCAAAAATATATAAATAATTTTATTTAGTGATGGTTTACTTGAGGAAAGATATATTTATGAAAGGCACATATGACAAGTTGAAGTACAAGAAATTTGGACCATGTAGAATTGTGAAGAAAATCAATGACAATGCTTATGAGGTTAGTTTACCAAAGAATTTTTGTTAACACCCCAATATTTAATATTTCATATTTATATGATTTCTATGGAGAATATGGTGAAGGTGAATAATATGAATAAGTAGATTAGCAACAACAAGTGAAAAAGAAGAAGAAAGAAAAGATAGTGCAGGTTCTAAATAAGAAGATAATAAACACAAGGCAAGGACATTATGATAGGTATTTGGTATAGAGGGAAGGATTGTATCAGGAAAAAATTATTGGATTATAGAATGGGATCTGAAGAAGATTGATAAGAACAAATGGCATCAATATAATCAAGGAAACTCATAGGAGTTGAGTTATTTTCAACCAGAGGATAATTATGAAGAAAAAGAGGATGAACTTATAGAGGCCATATATTTTGACCTGTAACTTCATTTGAGCCCATCTTCACCCCAAAAATATCATCTCTATAATTTTAGTGCTGCCATTAACCACCTATCCAATTCTGTATATTTTCAATATTTTTTTGGGGCTATGTGTGACCATCCGAGGGTCAAAAATTGTAGTTTAATATTATTTTTTGGTATTTTTATAATTTTATATATAATTTATTTTTGTAATTAGTCTTAAATTTAAATTGATATTCTTTTGATAGGTTAATTTCAATGTTGATTTTATTTTTGTATATGTCTAGAGTTGTGCAGCTTGCATGTGAAACTTACTAAAAATAGTAGATTATAAAAATCACAGGTCAAGTTTTATTTACACTTAGAGTTATGAATTTTTCATGTCAACTCCAATTCTGAGTTGAGGATTATTTATTCATGGTTTTTAATTATTTGATTTATTTAATATGATCTAATAATAGTTATTATTTCAAAAGCTTTACCTATTGGTATTTTCTTGTCTTGATAGTATTCAGGTTCATTATTTTATGGTGTGTTACACTACATGTTAATTGTACACCTTTTTTGTTAATTTTACACCTTTTTTGTATCACCTTATATTTTGTATTAGTCCAATGTGAATTATGGAAAAATTTCATCATGGTTATACAAATATCATGGTGTATACTTCTTAATGCTACATTAAAAAGATTACTCAAATCATATATCTCAAGATTACTCAACATAATAGTGAACATCATCACACCATAGCATTAAATCACCATATAACAACTAATTTATAATTATATATCTTAATCACCCACGCACCACTATAATAAAATTAAATGTATCATATGAATCCTCTAAATCACCTAATTTCACATCTAGATATCTAACAATTTGCCATAATCATTTATTGTTCAAAAATCAAAACAAAATCAAGTAATTTTATTCACCATAGTTATCTAAATCACGTCATCATATCACAAAACATTTATGTAATGATATCACATATCCATAATTAATCTTTATTCATCAAATGTACTCAATCATCATAATAATTAAACTAATATAACCAATCACATATAGATTCATAGAATCATAATAAGTTCAATACACTAACATAAGAAATTAACAAGCATAAACATCATCATAAACATCCCCATTGTCATAAAAAAAATTGTCATATTCAAAAACATGACAAATCATAACATCATAACTCATCATCAAATCTCTCTCTCTCTCTCTCTCTCTCTCTCTCTCTCTCTCTCTCTCTCTCTCTCTCTCTCTCTCTCTCTCTCTCTCTCTCTCTCTCTCTCTCTCTCTCTCTCTCTCTCTCTCTCTCTCTCTCTCTCTCTCTCTCTCTCTCTCTCTCTCACACACACACACACACACTAGAAAAATTAAAAAAATTAATGTCCATGAGTACATAAAAACAAAAACATATACAAGGACTCATGGTCATATATAAATAAGAAAAATAAATAGTAAAATATGTCATGGCTTATGCCTAGATCTAGCCATCTGGAGGAGGATCACTTCTAAGAGGATCATATATAGATCTAGAAGATGTCCATGTAAAATAACAACCCCTATTATATCAACTGTCTACATATGTGGGAGCTTTTTCACCAAATATAACTATTTATTCCTATAAATACCAATTGAATTAATTCTCTCTAACATCCCTAATCATCATATCACCACATATATCAGCCTGTGTGCTATCAATGGCATTTAAGAACCATCCCTCTCAAATCATATTGTTTGTGCATCTATATCTATCATCACTAGTGCCACAATTAATTAGTAAATAGTCACACATAAGGTGGTTATTTATATATACATATATGTAATATTTGTCTCTTGAGTATATACTTGGCGCACCAATCTTACTAGCTTGGTTGTTCTAGCAATCATCTTTTCTGTAAATTAACTTATCAACTCCTCATCCTATTTTAACATGATCTAATAAGGTACAACACCATCACATGTACATTTATATGTACAAAATCTAATCTCTTCCATAAATACTATGGGCTCTATCTCATACTCAATTCTCACCCTATGAGTCCTCATGATCACCCACCATGTCACTAATCTATCTCTATACGTTGAATCTAGAATGATAATCAACTAATGACCCCCATCTTCTCCTCCTCCCTGACCTCTGTCACCATCCCCATATCATCCTCCTCCTTGCCCTCTATCACAATCCCCATATATTCCTTTTCCCTACCCTTTGTCACTATCCCATATCGATCTATGTATTCATCGCTCTCCCATATCGGGTCATACATAAACATCATCCTAAAACTCTTTTGTATCTTTTGGCCCCCGTATGCCTGGATCACTACCTACATCATCTCGATTAAAAATGCATTTTAATTATTGGTCATTTGAATCTCACAAAGCATATATGCATCTGCCATTCATCATAGTCCCAAGTCACACTATCATCAGGTATCATTGTATAGTAATCCCACCATATAAAAATCATCTATTTTTACTCCCTAAAAGACCATAATCCCCATTAGGATGTGTCCTCTGACCACATAAAGGATTCAACAATCCTTAATATGCTCAATCTAATTTAAAATACACAATTTCATAACATAAATTCATCTCACAATTCTCATTAACTCTCAATTAATTCATCAAGACATAAAGGAGCTTCAACTAGCTATCCTTCAAACACATAAAAACTTGGGATTCAAAGGCAAGGAGGCATTCCATCTTATCCCCTAGATTACCCCACAAACTCTCCTACCTTGACCAAATATGAATACAACCATTTATAGATTTTTCATATAAGAGAGTGAGACAACAAAACACCTATGCCCCAAATCCCACATGGATGGAACATGAAAAATAAGAGTATTACCCAAGAAATCTATGCTACATTTTACACTTGGATTGATCACTCCTAAAGACAAGTCTTCAATGAGAGTAGGCACCACCCTTCACATGTGAAACAAAATTGATGAATAGTGAAAGGTTTGTCACAAGTTCAAGGTCAAAATGAAAGAGCATCTTCTTTAGACAAGAAAGGGCCACCACCATGTGACTCCATAAAAATGTGCCCCCACTCCACATGTGTTAGTAGATACTCCATGCTACATCACTTTCCTACATCATTTTCTAAATCATCATGAATAGTACTTATGAAAAGTACCAATGAATAGTGCCTCATGAATAGTGTTGCATGAATATTGTTTTTTAGATTACTTCATTCTCCTCTAGTTGAAATCAACTCAAATTCCACGAATTTCCTTGATTATATCCTTACCATTTATTATGATAAAAAACCACACCACTATGTTTTTGGGTGATGAAAAATTCCCTGAACCCTTGGATGTTCTTGCATGAGACACTCGAGGTAGATAATGTGATCTCTTGGTCACAGAGTTGGATTAAGTGGTGGAACCAATATTTTGGTCATAAGGGGTAATGACCATGACATCCCCATCCAATATCCCAGTGCACCCAGATAATTTTATTTTTCTTTTGATGCTTCCAGTTTCTACACACTGGGCTTAAAAGCATCCTTTTGGGATCACATATCCCATCCAAAACCATCCTCCTCTGCCAAATGCTTATCCATACCCCAATGGATATATACATGGGATATAACTTATCACAAACACTAGTGGGATGACACCCACCCTAAATCTACTACATCCATCAAGATGCTAATGTGAGAAAATGATTATATATTTCTTATATCTCAAAAGTCAAACTCAATCTTAAATTTCTAAAAATTACATAATTAATTTTCTTATGTGAGAACATGATTATATATTTCCAAATCACATTTTATTATTATAATTTGTGTTTCTAAATAAATTTAACAGTCAAGAATTTTCTTTGTGAATAATATATATATTTTTTATATCTACATAATAATATTTTATATCCACCATTTAAATAATAATATTTATTATCTTTATAAATAATATTTATATCTGTTATCTATATAAATAATTATTATTGTTAATTTACAAATATTTATGAATTTTAATATTATTATTATTTTATCTCAACTTTTCTCCCGATACTTTGAACGAAATCCCTCATGTAATTATTTAAAATTTAAGTAATTTATCACTTAATAATGTATTTATTCACTCACTAAATTTTATTTAAATTATAGATCTATTGGAATATTGGTTTATGTGTCAAATCTGTATGTTGAGACTGTGCATACAACTTGTAGAAGGAAGAAGTAACTTTATGCACATTCTTCAAACTAGTCAATGGATTATTAAATATAGATTTTTATAAAAAGCCCACGTATGAGTAAAAATTAAATATTAAAAAAAAAAACTTTCTCCATCACAAAATTGTGGATAATTTTATGAGGAGATTGTCTTTTCACAATTTTTATAAATTTAGATACACGATAAAGACGGACTCATTTGTACGTGTGTATCATGATAGACTAATTTATGAATGTAACATACATATAATATTTAGAACTAAAATCACCAAAGCATATAATATACCCACATCATAATCTCGTGAGACATAAATAAATAAGATGCATATGTGACACCGATAAAAGTTAATTTGTGAAAAGGTTAAAAGGAATATAAATAATAGTGGTCATATTGATAAAAGCATAAAAATATTTAAACTATGATTTTCATTATAATATTTCAAAATTTAAATAATAAACATTTTAAATTAAAATTATTTAAAATAATTTATAATAATTTTTTAAATTTCAATATAATGTGTAAGGAAGATTCTCTTTAGATCATAGGGATTCTTGGATATTTTTACTAAATGTAAATAGAAAATATAAATTTAATGTTTAAATATTTTTTTTAGAAAAAATAAAAAAATATTTATACTTAAAAAAATAAAAATAAATAGATGGAATTAAATAAATAGGGTCAATATTAACCAAAGTGGGTTAATTTATAAAATTTAGTAAGTTTATTATTATTATTATTATTATTATTATTATTATTATTATTATTATTATTATTTAATGAGATTCAGGGGATGATGTCACCTTTTAAATGATTTAGATTATTTTCGTATGTCATTATTCATATTTTGGAGATTTTCTTAAGAAGACCATTTTACATTTAAATTTCCCCTAATTCTTCTTCTCTTCCTTCTTTTTTCTAAAACTCTCTATGGTTGCACTCTTGATTCTTCCACGTGGCTCTCTCTCCTCAATGTATCCAACATTGCTTTCAAGTAGTTTACTATCTCCCACACCATATATTCTTCTTCCTCAGTCTCACACTCTTCAAATATTTCCGTCATCAAATCCAATAGTCTACCCCACATCTTCATTTTTTTTCATTCTCTCTCTACTAGCAATCTTCCACTCTTATTTGCATTCTTAATACCTAAAAAACAAATCACACTATAATCTCTATCAAGTAAGATTCTAGCTTGATCTGATACCAGTTCATGTGGCTTCCAACCACATAAATGATTCAATAATCCTTACTGCACTCAATCTCAGTCAAAATAAAAAAAAATCATCACATAAATTCATCTCATAATTCACATTAACTCTCAATTACTTCATGAAAACATAAAGTATCTTCAACAAGCTATCTTTCAAATGCATACAAACTTGGCATCCCAATCTAAGGAGGCATTCAATATTATCTTCAAGCATATCCCAAAAACTCGCCTACCTTACCAAAGATGAGAAAACCCATATATAGATTTTTCAAAGAAGAAAGGGAGGTAGAAAAACACCTATAACCCACATCCCACATGGATGAAACATGAAAAATAAAAGGTATGAGAATGCTACACCACATTTTCCACTTAGGTTTATCATTTTCTAAAGACAAGTCTTCATTGAAATTTGGCACCACCCTTCACATGTTAAACACTATTGATGAAAAGAAAAAGGCTTATCACATGTGCAAGGTCAAAAAGGAATAACATATTCTTTAGATAAAAAGAGCCACCATCATGTGACTACATGTTACTCCATAAAAATGCACCCCATTCCACATGTGTGAGAATATCCTCCATGCCACATCACTTTTATGTATCATCTCCCACATCATCATGAATAATACTCATAAATAGTACCAATGAATAGTGTCTTGTGAATAGTGTTGCATGAATAGGGTTTTTCTCACTACATCACATTGCCTCTTCTCCCTCTTCACCCTCACAAAAACATGGTCCATTTATGGTATTACCTAGCGTATCCCAAACTTTATATATACCATTTTGGGTCTATATCATTTAATCATCATGTCTTGTCTCCCCATGATATAACACTCCACTAGCATATACTCCACAGACCCCATATCATCTCTCCACTGGAAGCGTATTTACCTAAATGGAATCTAGTTCACCTCATCTAGAATCAAATCATCTAATACTGATTTTTAGAATCGTAGGTCACACAATTGATCCCATTATGTACTGATAATAATGTTATATACATATACCATCTGATCCTTAGTCTCTCTCTAGTATTACATCCCTATTCTCAATCGTTAGATGTTCTTAAGCCTATATATGTAGGAGTGTGTATGACCCAATACCTTTTCCTCCTATATATGCCACTAGATAAAGGTCCCTATACATTAGGTCTAACACTACAAGGTCCAGTGCAAACATTATCCTATTGTCCATCAGATATGCTACCACATGTCCAAAATCAAGATGAAAAAATTAGACCACTGTTGTCAAGAAACAAGATGCCATTGATAATGGCCATAAATGTAATATATATCCTACCTATATTCTCCTTCATTAGAGACACAACCAAATATATCCCCCCTATACAATCCAACTATGATATGTCATGTTAGCCAATGTAAAGGTGTCATATATTGTGTTGACCTCTAGTATAATTTATCATATCTAATTAAGACCCTAAAGATATGCCAAACATCCTTTATCATCATTATAATATATCCTATGGGAATATGTAAGGTACTCATCTATTATTTCCATATCCCCATATAGAAGTTACTAGTTATTCTTTGACATAAATAAGTGAATTAAACGTAACATTGTTGATGAAAACACATACTAATAAAGCATGAGAATATCAATAGATACAATACTGAAAATTAAATGAAAAACATGATATTAATTGATTAACATTTAACTAATAAAATAATTACATAAAATTATTTAAATAAACCTCAAAACAAATTTGGAGTTGACATGCAAAATTAAAAATCAATAATCTTACTAGAGTTAACTGCCCCTACTATAGATAAAAACTTGTTTTTTATAAAAAAAACTCTTACATCTATATACAGATGGGCCCAAAATTTGAAATGTCTCCTCTAAAAAATAAATCCATGATTTTGGATGAGTTTCAACCTAATTTCAAGTCTGGTTACAAAGTTACATGATTTCCACTATTTTTAATTTGACTAAGAATACTAGAATGCAATTTCTAAACTCTAGATGATCTTGTATGGCTCTCAAAACATATTTTAATTAGTCCTAATTGATTAATCAAGTTTTGTCATCATTATTGTTTCATTTAGATTATTTTTTCATGTGAATGAGAGATCAATTAGGTTAACAAGTCATAATTTATGGCCTTTAAAAGATGGGTCTTGACATCATTCTCCTCTGGTTGAAAACAACTCAAATTCTATTAATTTTCTTGATAATATACCTAACATTTATTATTCTAAATTATTTTTATATCCAATTCTCAAATCCAAGTTTTGTCTTTCTATTGTATTACTTCCTATTGTACAAAATGCCTACTATGACTTCCTTGTATTATGTTTGTTGTCTTCTTATCTATGATATGCACTATGTTTTCTTTCTTCTTATTTGAAACCTATTTTTTTAAAATCATATAAATTTGAAACATTAAAATTGGATATATATCATAAATATATGGTAAACTCATCTCATAATCATTGTCATTGATTTTCTTCACAATTTTGTACAAATCAATCTTCTTGTACTTGAACTTGTTGTATGTTCATTTGGGAAATATTTATTTTCTCAAATACACCATGAAAAATCTCTTTATTCAAATAAATTTGAAATTATTCTTTCATCTACTATTAGTTTTTACTTTTCATTAAATTTTCATGAAGCATTATTCTTACTTCTTGTTACAATTGTTATGTGTTCTACAAATGTTTCTTCATCATCACTAACTCATTTTGCAATTGGTAACTAAACCAATTCTAAAATACCAATAGTATTTTTACCATAAATAATCTGAGATGGTGATTTTATGATTGTTCTATTAGTTTAACTATTATATTCAAACTCAAATTGTTGTAAATCCAAATCCCTTTGGTTGGGATTCTCTCCAACTATGCATCTCAACAAATTTCCCAAGAATGTATTTACTACTTATATTTATCCATTTTTTAAGGTGGTATTTACTACTAAATTATATATTAGATTAAATATCCTTTCATAGATTCCTCCAAAAATGACTTATAATTTTTCTACATATCTAATGTAATGTTTTATAAAACATTATGCAATCTCAAAGAAACCTTAAAAATAGATCTGTAACTCTAGTTATATCATTGGTTTTATTACATGCAATGAAATGAAGCATGTTATATAACCTAACTATAACATAAATATTGAGTCATTACCTCTCTCTATGTGTGTTTGTCAACCCCAACATAAAATCCATACTAAAATATTTCAATGGTCCCCTTGAAATTGGAAATGACATATACAGCCCTATATTTTATGCATGGCCTTTAGCCAACAAACATATCTTTCATCTTGAAACATATCTTGAAAAATACCTCTTCATATTAGGCCCAAAATACTTCTCCCCAACCATATTTTGTCTTAGTATATTAAAATGTCCATCCAA
>JARHVA010000964.1:162500-215000 GCA_037957365.1 Torreya grandis
GAGAAAGGGGTTAATAATTGGACTAGTAGATGGATAATTAATAACACTAGTAATTATAATTTTAAGGGAGTAGGTGAAATAAAAATGTAATGTAGTAAGGGTTTGTTAGTTTTTTCTTTAGTAAGAACATATTTACCTTATTTCTAGCATATATTCTGTATTCTTCCTTCCACAACACTATGTCTACTAATTTATCTTCATTTTTCCCAATTTATTCAAACTTAAAATCTTGTTTATTTTATTTCTTGTAGTTTTAACACTTGTTTACTCTTCCTCCATATTATATGGGTTTCATCTTCCTCATCATTGGCATAATCTACCAATGAGACTAATACTTCTTATTATTTATTTGATTCCTCAAAAAGATGACCTCCATGAATTAATAAAACCTCTAAAAGTATTTCTTCTACTTCAAAAATCTTAAGAGAGAACTAAAGATTTATTGGCTTACTATAGTACGTAACAATGGGTGGTTGAGTTTAAATAATGGATTCCCCTAAAGTGGGTGTAAATGAACCATCTATCATAGATGGAGGTGAAGTGGAAATGGAAGAATTGATATAAGGGGGAATGGATGGAAGGGCCATAATATATGGAGTTGGATGTAATGAAACTATAAATATACCAATGAAGATGTTGGTGGTGATGGGGTTGCTTATGTTGATTACATTACTAAAAACTAACTATAGAAAACATTAACAATACTTACATGTTATATTGTATATGAAGTGGAAAATGTACCAAACATATTTCTCGTAATTTACCAATTATAGTAGGTGATGCCTCTATAATCGATGTAGGGATTTGCATCGAATCCACTGGTTGAGGCTTCATAAACCCCTTAATAATATTATTATTCTTTATTTGGGGATCCATCTCCCTTTGAGTGGCATGTTTTTCCTCTGGGCTAGCTTCTTCTCTTTATGGAGAAGGAGGATGGTCTTGTTTTAGGGATGATTGAGCCTATAACTAGGGTCATTCATAACTTGAAAATTTATTTTCCTCTAACATTTTATTTCCTCCTCTTATGTAATTGAATAATCATACTAAATTCTTTATTCAACCACCATTTCCATGTTATGTTTGTTCATCTCAATGTTAACTTAAGATTCATATGGAGCACTGATGAAGATTTCATCATGTTAAAATCTTGTGTCCATAGGGAATATGAAATCCCATCTTCTTAAGGTTATTTATATATTTCCCAACTCTACCCCTAGGGTCCCAATCTTAGTATCATGCTTATTGTAATACATAATGATCCCTAGATTTTCCAATTGCATGGAGATATTTTCTTAGTAAATACTTAATTTGACTTTCTTAAAAGGGTTTTGTGGAAGTAGCCTTCATGTTTCACACCAATATATTCATCCACACTATTTTATATTTTATGTGTTATTTCCTACTTATCCACCTTATTAGGGAAATAACAAGGCAAATACAAGAATGATGCTCTAGTTATCCCTATCCTGATTATTATACAATCAAGATAATACCATTAATCCCCTCTATTATCTATATTCCTTATATTTTAAGGAATCCTAGACATATGATTCCCATATATGGCTTGGTATACATGTGTATAAATGTATTTTTAATTTATTTTGAATTCACTTTTGAACCTATCAACATGCAACATAAAATAGTGATAATAATCTATATTATTTATGAATTCATTGTATGGTTTCTAGGGTTTCCCATGACTCTTGTATATTGTTCCCATGGTTGTGTCCACTACATAAAATATCATATATAAATTTCCATCAAAGGGAATTTGATCAAATCAAAATATTTTTCCCTTAGCCTCACACAAATGACTTCATTGAGTACAATAATTATATCAGTATTAAAAATAATGTTTGAAAAGGTTACCCATTCCTTATACACATAAGTGGCATTAATAAAAAAAATTAATATTTTCATCAATGCCATTGTTATTCAATTTATTTTCCTAAACTTAAATATGGGGAGTGAGTACATAACACCTCAAATATTTAATTTTTTTTCCTTTCTTAAACCATTATTTTAGTTTACCCTCAAATTTTTTAAGTTCTAATCAAATGTTAGATAAAACCTAATCATAAGTCACATCAAGCATTAGAATATACAAATATTTCTCAAATTCTTCCGCAAATATATATGCTACTACATTTATGTGAAGTCTAAAGTGTAGTCAATCCCCAATAATACAATCATTAATAAATAAATTATGTAGTAGATCCATAGAAGTTATTAACTCACATTTTTCTATCACTTTGTGTAATCTTGTTACCCTGATTATTATAAAATTATAAATATATCTTTGGTTGTCTTCATATAGTTGATATTTTTATGAATATGTTTCTACATCATGTACCTCATTCAAAATTACTAAGTAATGAGGGAATAAAAATTCAAGTGCTCCATTATCAAATATTTTTTACATATATTTAGGCCAACCTATGATGGTGGATGGGTAAGGAAGTTTACTTGTTGATTCTCATGATGAATGAGCCATTATTATACTAGAAGCATTGTAATATTTCTCTTTAAATGACTTAAAATATTCATAATTTCATTAGGATAAAAGGTATTTTGATAATAGGATAGTTTAAATTCAAAATTTGATCATATTCAATTTCTAGAAATAGTGAATTGACGTCATCTAAAAAAAAATTATATATTACAAAAATATCAATAATTTAATTTTAAGTTCATCTGGAGTTAATGAAATTATATCTTTTGTTCCCTATTTCAAATTAATTTTCTAGTCAGTCTTGGTAGGTAAATTTTACCATGTGGAAGCTTTTCACTCATTATGAGTTCTTAGTCATTAATTTGGAGACAAATTTCCACTTCTTATGTGTCAACATTTGACCTAGTTGTCAAATTTTATATTTGTATTTTGGCTATCTATCTCTACGATTATGACACTTGTCGTAATATCACTTACATGGGGTCTTTGGTTTTATAATATTGATTTGTACCTTTTATAAGTCATGGGTAAATTATATTATAAAACTTGTCATGGTCTTATGAATATAAGAATTATTTAACTGTTAACTATATGAATATTCTAGGTAGTAATAAAATTAAGATGATCTTGTCACATGTTATGATCTCAGCGTTATAGAGGCTATTTAAAAACTAACTACATAATTTTGTTAGAAAGATCCATATTACCATGATGATGACATGTGGATGGATTCTAATTATCCTTACAAAACATAATATTAGCAATGTACCATCCATTGATATACTCCAAATTAACGAGATCACACCACATAGATGATTATCATTAATCTAGGGTTTATGAAAATTTCACTCTATACCTAAACCTATTAAGTGACGAGTCCCTAGGATGGTTCCATATGGACAACTCTCATTAATTTGAATAAACCAAAACTCTAAAAATGTATCTTTTTTATATAAATGTATAGGTTGACATGACCATGATACGTGGATGACTAGTGTTGATCTAGAGAAATTTAATGATAAACTTGTGTATGATGATCCATTCTATTCCCAATTAAAATGGATTATTCTATGTGAAATAATCGTAGGTATCTAGGGCTATTTGAAATGTTCACAATGTATTTTTTTGAATGATTTTTGAGCTTTTGAGTTGAAGAGATTATGTCACTTGTCTTAATCTCAAATAATTAGAGAGTACATGAAGAAAATAGGCATGAATACTAAACTACATGTTATGGGTAGCCCTGATGTTGACATGTAAATGATTCTAAGGGTTTTTAGTATCTCTAATAATTTATGGATATGAAAACTATAATAAATAAGATCTGAACAAGTAGCCAACAAATTTTGAAAAATACTGAATAAGGATAAAACCTAACTCCAAAAAGTAATCATTTACAAATACAAAAGTCTAGATGTACTAGAACACCTTCTCATTCACTCATTTAGTCAACTAAACTTGAGAAATTCAATTTGGAGTAAGCATTGTAAATAAAATGAAAGACAATAAATAAAATAATCATATACTATGCCTAAGCATTGAAGTTTTATTTTGAAATACAAAATTAAACATGGACAAACTTTAGACTACATAGATTAATTCAATATTTAAATTTTATGTTCATATAGGCCATAAAATGAATGTTTTCTGATAATAATGTGTCCCTATTTGAATTTTTATAATGGTGGGTGTTGGGGCACAACAAATAATGACTTAGATTGGAAAGACTCCTGAGTATTTAGGTACTTAGGAACTTGGTTAATAAATCATGATAAAAATTCAAACAAGAGAATAAATAGACCATATAATTGAAAGATACTCCAATTCCATCATGTAACATACTAACCCTTTTAATTTATAATATATTTGTGTGATTATATGGAGTTTGTTTACTCATTCTTATGATATTTTTGATAGATATATAGATATACATTGTAGGTTTCATTTTAATTAATTAATTTTTATAAGTAATAGTAATGGAAGCTTGGGTATTGCTCTACTACTAGTTGAGCATCCATATCGCTAATATAGATACTTTGATTACACTATAATAATTGGTATATTACCAATAAAAAATCTATAGCTTCGATAGAGATCACATGACTCACCCTCCTTCCATCAATTTGTATTATTTGATCAGTTTATTTTTTTAATTTATTCTTATAACATAGATGGAATAAGGGTTAGGAACCACTACTAACTAGGTGCATCTATAATAAAAATTATATTCATGAATATGTCCCTATAATAATACGTCTGTTTCAATCTATATTATCTCTCATCCAAGTTCTTGGGTTTAAGAGTCTAGTTGATCCTCAAAAATGAAATGTCTTTCTAAAATTTTCATGAGTATATTAGAGCAACCTTCAAAGACCTTGTGAACTTATTCAATTTAGATAAAAACTTGATTTCAATAATAACACATTCCTTAATTTGATATATCCTAGTGATACAAGAAAAAATCTTCATGAATTTTATGTGTGTACTTCTTTAGTTATCTCCCTTTTTATTTTAAGAGGTCTTTTCATACTCTCAACATAAGAACTTAATTAGAATATCTTGAAACTTAAACAACTAGTTTAAAACTTATCATAACTAAATATTAAAGTAAATCCTAAAAAAAAATTTAATATAATAAAGATGGAAATATATCCAAAGAATGAAATGATAAAAATAAGGAAACCACACTATAAATCAATAAATATAATATACTAATGGTCTAAATTATAGTTTTTCAAGATAATTTACAGCTGGAACACCAATGAAATAATGTTTCAAAAACTACCTACACACTAGAAAATCAAGGTCATTACCTTGGAGGTCCCTTAGATTTTTCCCAAAATCTCAAAGATTTGATATGGCCCAATACATAAAAGAGTGAACTTGTTATTTTCCTTTATTTTCATGTACCTTATCCCATAAAAGCACTAAGTCAACTTTTTAAATCCTTGATTTTGGATCTCTTATTAAACAACCTCTTGGAAATGTCTTAGTGCTTGTTAAAGCCATGGAATGCCTTTGTTTATTCATTTTCCATCTAATCTATACTAAGAAACATGTATTGAATCCTTTTATCTTATGCCATATACCATTGAATGGGATAATATGTTGGTAGTTTGAGAGTAATAGGAAAAACTACACATTATCCATATACTATTAGGAAAAGTTAAGTTTTGAGGTATTTATTTTACCTTATTTTATATACGCATAGTGCATACTTTATTGTGTTGATTTATTGATGGAATCCATCAATTTTTATTTAGCAGACTCATTAAATATATTTTACTCTAGATAGTAATTCAAGGAAAACTTTATAATAATCTAATTATTATAATCCCAATCAGTGAATTATGTAGATTGATATTCTAGAACATTATCACATACCAAATAAACTAGTGTTCAAAACCTAGTTAGTATGTTTTATTCTAGAAATTTAATCACATATTGGGCTCTTGAATTCTTTATAAAAATTAAATTTTTCCACTTTTTTAAATAATCATTGGTTGTTAAAATGAACTTATGCCATACTAAATGATTCAAATTTATTCCTCCAAAAAATTCAAAATCCATTGAGAAAAAATGTGCCCTTCAATCACAAGGTATAGTGGCATGGATACATGTGTTTCCCTCTATTTGAATACTTAACATTCATGGAATTTTCTAACATGATTATAGGAATCCTTAAAAATGGTATGCCAATAGTAACTCATCCTTAAGATTTTTTGAGATGTGGAATTTCTATAAGATTTTACAATGCCTATATTTTGATGTAAATTATCCAAGATGTATATATCTTATTCCCTTGAAACACACCTCAAGTAGATGACCTCAAAATTATTCATGTATAATACTCCCTTTTTTATCCTATAATGGGATGAATTGAGAATGAGTGATAACCTTTTCTCTCTATTCAACTTAAGGGGACTTGTACCATGAGTAGGTAGTGGATAATGTGGTCACACTAGTCACCAATATCCACCTTTTTCCATTTGTCTACTTGATGTATGTGAGTCCATTTAAATCATGATATGGATGATTACCTCTCCATGTATGATCTTAGTAGGTCTTATTTCAAGATCAAACTCTTATAATTTAGCCATTGAATTACCTTTTCTTTCACCTATTTTATTCTTACCAGTTGTCATTTTGATATTTGGGCCTTGAACGATGGTGTACATATTATTTTTGAGAATAAAATGCCTAAATTTATTCATTAATTTGATCAAGGCATATATTTATTTATTTATCATCAAGTATTTCATTTCTTAATCTTTTAGATTAGAACTTATGAAGGCAATTAGATGTTCATTATCATCTACATTTTGTGTGACAAGTGATGTTATAGTGTGATCTAAAATAAATGAGTATATAAATAAATCCTTATTAAAATAAGGAATAATCATAACTAGATATTTATAAATGGAATTTTTAATATCTTGAAACTCTTTATTGGCTTAGCCTTTCCATTATTTTTTAACATCCTATTTTAACATGGTGTTCAGTGGCTTGAAACTCTCTAGAAATCTATAAAAAAACAAATTGTAAAAAATTTATCTTGCCAAATAAATACTTCACTTATTTCATGTTGTTAGGAGGTGTTATTTTTTAAATGGTTGAGATTTATTCTAGGTAATTTAAAATCCCATATTTGGTAATGACTTGGACTAACATATGACCTTTGTAACTCCAACTATTCTCTTTTTCAGATTTAGTGACACTCCATATATTCTATACATGTCAAATACATCCGGTAGATGATCTACGTGATTAGATTTATTATTCTAAAATAATGTAAGATCATCCATGTAAATGATGATGTATTTTATAATAATACATTGAAAATAGAAGCCCATGGCACATTGGAAGGTTGATCCTACATTAACTAGGGAAAAAAACATCCATTTATATGAAAAGGTTCCTACTTGGGGTTAAAATCCATATTAATTCTATCATCTACTTTTACAACACTAGATTATATCTTGAAAAACCATCTAGAAAATACATCTCTATAGACCTATTGGCATCAAATTGTGCACCCTAGGATCATTGATTCATCTCCTAAAATTTGATGCAACATGGAATCATCTCTCAAGCTTGTGGGAACTTGTGAGAGAGATGTATCTCTAGTATTATAAGGGTTAGCTCCCTAGATCTTCTTTGTATTACTTCTAAACTACTCTAATCAACTTGGTAATGGAAAGAGTTTGAGGAAAATAACTAAAACAACTAAAAAGTGATACACCAATGTAAATTATCCTCACACTTGACTAAAAATACTACTTAAATATGAACAATGTGCTTTTTTACATAAGACTCACAACCTTAGACCTATTATTGCATCAATGTTTCACAAACTAGGTTCAACACAGTGAATAACTCTTAAAGGAAATTAATGACACCAAAATATTACACTAATGGATTACTTATAATATCTATAAAATTTAAAGGAACACTAATAAGGATCTACAACAATCATCTATTTGCAACTTGGTAGACCATCAAGAGTGTAAAACTAGTAAAGATAAGTTTTACTAAACTAGACCAACATGATTCAAGTCATAAAAAAATATTGTAGTGTGTGAGTTGAAATAAAAAAATTATTAGTTATATAATAGTTTTTAATGTACAAATTTGGCTATAGTTTTCCCATAAACCAATGGAGGCTACTAAAACAAGCCAAAATAATGCATATTTATAGCCTAGAGAGAGAGAACAAGCAAGAGGAAGATCAAGAGTCACTTGGACATGTGTTCATCTATTAAATGGAGTTAAATTTGCATTTGAAAAAAAATTAGGTTAAACATTCAAATTCAAGAGGCACACTTTTCAAAATAGATCACAAGGAAGGTGAAAAGTGGTACAAAACTGCCAATTCTACATAAGAAACTGCCTACTTGAGTTGCCTTTCAAAACTCCTTTTTTTTCTTCAAAACTTGAAGTATTATGGTTTTATATGATAGAAGGTTTTAAAATAAATCTCATACATTTATTTGTTTTATCTCTAATCATTATTGTTGTTGTGGGCATGCACAATCATCTCAAGAAGTTTCAAAAGAGTTCATTCCTATACACCCTTACCACTTGGCACTCCAAACCTTCCAAATATGAAAAATAATTCATGAAAAATGGGTAATGACACCTATAAAAGACTCCCAAATAATCATTTTCAATAAAAAGTCCTTTAAAAGGCTTCCCTAATCACTTTTCACCACTTTACCCCGAAGTTCATTATTTGGGTCACTAGAGTAGCCAAAAGTGAAGGCCTATTTGCGACACTTAGAATGATTTTTAGGACATAAATTTAATTTTTTTATTTATCACAAGTGTATATGTTTCCCTCAAAATTTGTTTGACCTTATAAATCCTTCTACAATTTTCACACCATCAAAAATGGTGAAGATAAGATATTTTCTCCCCTATCCTTTATGGATCCATACAAATCATACATATGTCTGGAACTATGATAATGTCCTATAAAACTTTAATTTTCTATCCCTTGTACAATTCATCCATTTGAGTGCACTTTTGGCTTGGTCTCCACCATCGAGTCTGCTTAAGGGTTTTGGGAGGGTTTAAGAGGTTTTTAGGTCTTAGTGATTGTTCATAAAATTGTGGAATTTAAAACTATTACAAATTGAAAATTTGAAACCTCAAGGACCTCATTAAACTATCCTAAAATCCATCAGGTCCCATTCAAGAGTTTAGGGAAGATACAAGCAAAAGAAAATGACCCTCGAATAGAATTCTTACATTCTGTGAGGGTTCTAGCGTATCTGAGGCTCAAATTAAATTATATTGGTGTTTATATGACAAAAAAATTAACATATATCTAATTAATTTAACATGAACATGTCCAATTACTTTGGGATACTCACCAATAAACCAAAGTAGAATTTGCCCCTATTCTGGAAGAAGGATCATGCCTTGCTAAATACCCTGCCTACACTTTGTGAACTAATAGATGATGTCCTTATATTTAAATGGACTCATAAAATATGAAATAATATTATTTTACACTTTAATCATCAAAAAAATAATTATAATTCCTTTAGGTGTGTGGAATTTGAGTTGACACCTTGTTTGGGGTTGGGAAAGCATGTTTTCCCACTAGACCTTCATGCAAAGATTCTTGTGTGAAGAAAAATATTAACATAAAGACAATATATATTTGTTTATTTTGTCCCAATATGTTTCTTCCAACTTTTTACATCTCCTTAAGTTGTCAAACTTAGTGCAAGTCTATCATTTGCAAGATTTCTCAAAATTGGTCCCTTTCCTCTATACATGGACTGAGGTATGTTTGAGAAATAATAGTGAGTATCAATCCTATTTTTACAAGAAAATTTAATATTTTAATATATATAATATGTAATTATATTAATTTTTTCCAAAGGGTTTGATTGGATTCTAAGTCTAGGTGGTCTAATCAACACAATTTTCCCAAAAAGAGGCCACAAAAACCCTATTTTTGCATGTTTTCACCCAAACTAACCCATAGCTCCCACCTTCATGAATTATCAATGTATATGGATATTTAAACATGTTTATAATGTACATTTAAATATTTTTTAACTCCTATATAATAATTTTGCACTTGGAATCCTCCTTTTGCCCTTTGAAACAAGGCCTTTGCATGTTAACTGTACAAACTGAGACAAGTAGGCCCATGATAAAAGGAGTTTGGATATCTTAGGTATGTTTTTGGAGTTTAATTAAACTAATTTTATGTATTTAATTTAATACATAATTCATGAAATGACTGACCTACCTCTCTAGGAGGTTAAAACTTGATATCTTGCCTTCACCAACTAGTACCCTGTCACGACTGAGACTATAAACATGGGGGTTTATTATTTTAGATGCTTCTATTCTTGGGGATATAAAGTTTAAAATATTAAATTTTAAACCTATTTTAATCTTATCTATTTTAAATTTATCTCACCAACCTAGAAACTTGATGTTGGATTTCTCTGCTTGCCAATTCCTCACTATTCTTGACTGAGACAATCATTCTTGGTTAGACTATAGGTTTCTAGGGTAATTTTATATCTTAAAAGGTATATGAAATAATATTTTAATATTAATATCATGATTTTATTTTCATTTCATCCATTTACATTCTCTTATTTTCCTCAAAAACCCCCTTGTTCATGATTGTCACCAATTCTTCATTATAGGCTGGTTGTAAGTGGATGTTCATAGGCTTGTAGGTTGTATGTTGATAGGTATCTAGCCTCAAGAAGGAGATATGCAACATTTATATCATTAATTTTGAGCCATATTACTCTATTACACCATATTAAAATCTCATGTTTATTACAAAGGACCCCTTCCACCTTGAGTAGATATGTCTTCCACTGTCCTTGGTTATAGGTGACTATCACAGTCAAACCTATAGGTGGGATTTTAAGGTGACTTGGGGCATATAGGAATGAGTAGGTAATTATCCTTCTTCCTTTAGTTCCTATGAATTAAACTAGCCTTTATTATCTCCTAGATCCATTTCAAGAAAATGAAAACCTAACCAATTTGTAACCTCTACCCACATTATACCCTCTCTCCCCTATTGTACAAACATGGTATGACCTCCAAAGGTCATTTCAAATTCCACCCATTTGGTTATTAAAAAAAGTGATAAAAAATGAATCATATGATCCTTTAGATTATTTCTTCAACTTTTACAAGTCTTAAAGCTTTCACACATAGTGAAAACATCAAATTTCTCTTGGAATCCTATAGATAACACTGCTTACTTTTGGTACATTTTAGCCATTTTGGAGGCTTCAAAATCTACTCTCCCTTTACCCTTCCAAGATAAAAATTTTCATATATGATTCTTGTGCACTATAAATCTAAATGAGACTAATTGGTTATTATATAATAACTCCCTCTTCAATCTATGAAATTGTCTAAAACCTCTAGGATCACTATTTTGCCATTTTAGAGCCACTAGGCTTGACTTCAATCCTCACTACATTTTGATGCTTTAACACCCTTACTTGTCAACTTAGGGTGGTTTATAGGTCTGCCTAGGGTATCTCATGTCAAGGGTCATTAAAATTATCTTGGCCAATATTTTTAATCACCCTTGTATGCATGATTGCATACTTTACTATAGGGTGTGGGTGCTCATTACAGGCAGGACTAGGACAAATTCTTATAACATGAAAAAACTGAAGTGTTTTATGCCTTTATTCAACATCCAAATGCTCATATATAATCTCAAGGAATTAAGCACTATTTTTGACCTTTAATTTCACTCTTATGATGTTATTATATTCCTGTAATTGAAGAATGTTGACTGTGGTAGTGAAGGGAAACTTGTTATGGCCAGAATCATGCCAAGGATGCCTCTAAAACTTTACCAAAATCAATTTTTCAACATTTGGATTCCCAACATACACCAATATCACCTTAAAAAAAACATCAAGGCATCATATCCAATGTGAAAGAGACACTCTTTACACAATGGGATGAATTTGAATATAAACTAATCATTTTAATCCTAGATGAGGCATTCTCATAAGATTGAAACCTCCAAAGAAAAAAGATCATGAAAACATCATTAAAAATATTTTGTAACACTTGCAACACACAAACACATCAATCCTAGGCAAGCAAAGCTAAAACATTCCCATGGAGAGACCCCTCATGGTTGAATAGATCCAAAAGATTGCCTGGAGTGTTAGCATTTGTTTATAAAGTATACTTCACCAATTTGAAACCTCTAGATTTGAAAGTGAGGTTCACTAAGGTTGTTATCCACCATCAAGACCATTCCTCCTTAATCCACCTATATGGATCATGGTGAGCACTTAAGGTTGAGCCTTATTTGTATGCTAATGGGATAAATTAGCAAAATGAGTTAAAAATCCAATTTTTTGGACCCTCTTCCAAGTATGGGCATGTAAATGGATGTGGCGAGGTGAAGATACCCCCCACCCATATTTTTGGATAGATATTAGATAATGGTGGCCATACAAGTGCCCAGAAAGGCCTAAAATGAGGAAAACCTACCTTTTCTGACTTTAAATAAATATTTTCCTACCACAAAGCTTTCACTAATCCATTATAACCTTCTCCACATTGATTCCCTACTTTTAACTAACCTACTACCAACTACCATCTGTACAAGTCCTTGACTCTAGCCCAAAATGGGCCCATAAGGTAATTTTTTGTATTTTAAACATGATGAAGGTAATTAAATGGACTAAATATGACTTAAATCATATTAAAAACACTATTAGGACTAAACTAACATAAATCATGCCTTTGACCATGTTTGACCTTATTTGAGTAGGGTTGACTATCCTTTAACTTGACTATTATAAAGACATGGACTTTGAACCAAGGTTAGATTAGAGACAAATGAACATCTAGATTAAAATGACACCCTTGTAACACATGAATTCTACTTCAAAAGTTTTAAAATTAGGGGTTTGACTCAAATTTTACCAAAGGTCAAATTTGGTCAACATTTTTGGCAACTCTTAGGGTAAACATGTTTGTCTATGTTTTGAGACTAGTAGCCTTATCCAAATAAGGGCCAATGGATTCAATGTGCCCTTGAAGATGACTAAAAGGATATGCCAAAACATAAGCATAAAATAAAAAATCAACACAACACAACAAGACCAAGCAAAACAACACAAAATAAAATAAAGATAACACACACTTGTGCATAAGCACTTAGGAAACACACAAGGAAAGAAAAAAACTATATACAAGGGGAGAAGAGAAACTTAGTAACAATCCTTGATGTGTATCCCATTAACTAGGATATGAAGCTCTTCTTCATCTAACTTTGAAATTTGGAAAGCATTATGTGACTTGCATTAAGTGATCACATATGGTCCCCTCCACAAAGCATCAAACTTTGTGTGTTTTCCAGGTTTGGCCCTATCTTCATACCATTTTAGGATGATGTCTCCTTATTTGAAACTTATTGGTGTGGAATTATTATCAAAATACTTCTTTGTTTTCTCTTGATGAGATTTTTCATAGCTTGATCTCTTATCTCCTCAAGCTCCATCAACTCACACAACCTAACTTCCATACTCTCATTCTCCATCAATTAAAGCTAATAGGTGAGGTCTAAAGATATTAATTCAAGTGAGATAGGAAGCCTAGATTCCCTTCCATACACTAGTGTGTATGGTGAGTTCCCAATTGATCTCTTTGGGGTGATCCTATCAGCCCAAAGGGTTGTCTTTAACTTTGAGTGCCAGGTCTTTTGATTCTCCTCTATTATCCTCTTTATAATTATAATTATATTCTTGTTTGTGGACTTATCTAGTCCATTCCCTTATGGATAATAGTTGGAGGAGGTGATAAGAAAAATACCATGCTTCAAATCCCATTCACTTGTCCTTGCTCTTAGGAAAGCTAATGCATTATCTAAAATAATTATTGAAGGAGATCCAAACCTTATTACTATACTTTCATATAAGTCAAGTATTACACTTTCATTGGCCTCCTTAAGAGAGACAACATCCACCCACCTTGTAAATTAATCAGTGGTAGTCAACACCCACTTGTGACCAACACTAAAAGGGGGATTGATTAGGCCCATAAAGTCCATACCCCATTGCATGAAGGGTTACTCAACTTGGATTTGATGAAGAGGTAGGGAAGCAAGATTTTATTTTCCATCAAAAATAGTACACTTTTGGCATATCCTTATCCAATCATGTGTGTCCTTGAATAATCTAGGCCAAAAGTATCTAGCCCTCATTATTTTGGTAGTAGTGGTTATAGGAGAAAAGTGACCACCAGTTGGTCCATCATGGAATTCAAATAGTATCTTGTCAAATATGATTATAATCATTACACCTCAAGAGTAAACCTAAAGGATCCTTTCTAAAGATCACACCATCAAAAAGTACATAGGAAATAGATTGTAAACTATAATACCCTCTTCTAGCTCTATCAAGACCCTATGGACACTCATAAGTTTGAAGGAAGTGAATCATGTCTTGTGTCCAAATTATCATGGATGGAGGTACAACTTTATTAGGATCATCATGGAGTGCTAAAACAACTTCTCTTTGCTCCCTCAAATCTGAAGCAAGGTGCTCACATATACCTTTACCTTTCACTAGTTTAGTTGTCTTGATATCAACATCATATTCCATTACCTTGGTGATCAAACATACCATTTTATCATTCAATTACCTACTTAATATAAAATAATTTACACTAGGATGAGGCAAAAGTATGTGGATCTTATTATTTGATATCATGTACCTAAATTTCTTCAAGCTTCTAATAATTGAAATCACTTGTTTCTTAACATATCTATACTTCACCTCATACCCCTCCAAACCTTGGCTAAAAAATCCAATAGACTATTCTATATTCACATCATTTTCTTGGGTAAGCATGGAAGAAATCACCTCTTCATTTACAAAAGTGTAAAAATTGAAGTCCTTAGATAATTTCGGGCTTGTAAGAGTAGGAGCTTCAACAATGGCTTGTTTAACTTCTTCAAGACTTTCCTTTCTCCTTCTTGTCCAAGTGAATATATCATCATTCCTTATCATATATTTTATAGGTTTTACCAAGTTATAAAATATAGGAATTAATCTCCTAATGAAATTAATCTTACCAAAGAAGCTTTGTAGACCTTTTTTGTGTTTAGGCAAAGACAATGGCAAGATGGCATTCACTCTTTCTTGATTAATAGATAAGCCCTTCTTGGAGACAATATGTCCTAGTAGTTTGCCTTCATGGATAGAAAACACACACCTTTTTGGGTTTAGAGAGATCCCATATTATCTACACCTCTCAAATATTTTCCTTATATGTTTCAAATAATCCTTTGCTTCCTTAGAGAATATTGTCACATCATTAAGATATACCAACACAATATCATTGATTAGTCATTGAAAAGCCATGTCCATGTCATGTTGAAAAGTAGCTCCAGCATTTGACAAGATAAATGACATTTTCCTCTAGTCATAAGTACCCCATTTGGTGGTGAAGGATATTTTGTACTGGTCACTTTCTTTCACCAAAATCTGATTATAATTGGAGTACTCATCTAAAAGAGAAAACTTCTCACTGCCTGCCACAACTTGTAGGATCTGCCCCATAGAATAAATGGGGTAATGATCTCTCAAAGACACTAGTTTCAAGTCCCGAAATTCAACACACAATCTGATCTCCCCATTTTTTTTCCTGATAGGGACTAAATTGGCCAACCAAGAAGAATGTTTGATATAAAAGATGATTCTAGACCCAATCAACTTAGTGAGTTATGTATTCATAAGGGATTCAATCTTGGGATTGATTGGTATTTTTATTTTCTTGATGGATTTAGAATTTTCATCTAACTCTATAGTGTGTTGAGCTAGGCTAGGATTGAAACCCTTCAAGTCATTATACTCCCATGTAAAAATATCACTAAACTCTTTACATAGTTTAATGAAATATGCTTCTTTTGATTAGTGCATACCTTCCCAAGTGAAAGTAGCTTATATTTAAATATATATACCCTTTCATAGTTTTTTTGTTTATTGTACACACTTACTTTATCCTTCTTGATCTGATCATCCTCATTTAAAATGCTTTCAATAGTCACTAGGCCTTTGGGAAGCTTGTTAAACTTCAATTAGACAATCTACCCCCCATATTGCTATTGTAGCTTATACTGATTTTTTATAGAGAACTCAGATTATTCTTGTAGAAAAAGGTTTATTCGTTGGTCACTTTCAAATACCTACCAATTGGTGACATTATCTGGTATAGAAGGTTTCACAATCACCTTTACATGAGGTTGATTCTTTTCTTCTCTTATGTTATTTGGAACATTAAATTGAGCACCAATAGATTCCAATCTATCAACATGCTTGTTGTCCTCCATTAGAATATATGTGATGTTAAAATCTATGAGGTCCTCTACAAGATCCCAAATTCTATGCTTTTAGGATTTGATCAAGGAGTTTTTGGTCAAATTCTACCCCTTAACCTAATTCACAACAAGTTCACTATCTCCATATACTTGAAGTTCTCTAATTCCTCTTTTTATAGGCCATTCAAGGCCATGGATAAGGACCTCGTAACACATTACAGACACATGATAAATTAAATCTAAAGGTTGAATAATACCTTTCCTTGGAAGGTGAATCCAACATAGCTCCATCACCTACCCTAATCTTGCTTCTAGACCCATCAAAGAAGAGCTACCATAAGCCATTCACATCCTCATTTAGATTCATAAAATTGGGCATGAAAGAGTCCTTATCATGCATATAATAGACCCCAAGACCATATTCCTAAATAAACTTATACAGGTCATGCAAATAGTGCTCATCCCCTCACTTATCTAGGAACAAATCTGAAACTCCCTTAAGGGAAGATGATGGAGATTGGTCAATGTGTAGCTCCTATTCATCAATGATAGCATAGTTAACATTTGAAACCTTGGGTGAGTATGGTTCCAAGTGATATTTATGGATAGGTTTTGAGTCAATATTCACCTTAGTGCCATATTTTGTCCTAAATACCATGTAAGACCAATTAGCTACCAAATATCCACTAATCCTGGATGTGAAGTCTATTGACAAGAAAAGAGCAAAATAGGGAGGTAAATTTACCACCACTACATCATTATTAATTGGAAAATTAGGAAAATCACTAAGGATAAAATTCAAACCTTTTACTAACCAAAAAGTCTTGGCTGGTGATCCATCCAATTGCAAAACTCCTTTAGTCATAGGCTCATAATTGAGGCCTAGCTTGTCTACTATACATTTGGGCATAACTGATGTGCTTGCTCCACTATCTATGATTAAATTATGGACTAATAAATCAAAAATAATTATAGATAATTAAAAAGAGGGAGTTTTCTCATCTTTCTTTACTTCGCCATCTATAGCTTGGGTTTCATTGACTAATACCACATTGTCATTTCTAGACGGACCAGTTGGTTTACCCAATCCATGCAATTCCTTTTGTAGTATATATTTTTTCCTTGGTAATTTTAGTTAATACCAAAATTAGATGTTCATATGTAACTTATTCATCTGGTCCACAACATTTATGGAAGGATTACTCACATTAAGAAGATCTTTAGGAGCACTAGCACCTTGTGAAGATGGATGCATAGGAGTTATCTTCATGCTTTGGAATCTCTAATTTTCTTGAGTTTTAGGAGATAAATTAGGCCCATTTCCAATATAATTTGATGAAGGATTCAACACATGTCCTTTTTTGGTTCTTTGAATTTCCTCAATGGCCCTCCTTTTGGACCTAGTGTTGAAAGCAACAGTAGTATTCTGATTGCTTGTATTTACCATAAAATTAATAGAACAAAACTCACCCTCTAAATGATTTATGAGGGTAGCATCAGTTTAAGGTTGTAAATTTTCCATCCCGCCTTGCATATATCCTTAAATAATTTAATCTTTAAAATTTTTACTACCTTGCATTGCCATGCCTTGATTGGGCATTTCATTTGCATAAGTCACTTGCTCTTAACCATGTTCAAAATACGGATAATTAGGTTGTCTTGGACCAGATTATCTTGAGTGGGGAAAATGGATATAGAGGATGATGGAACATTAATATTGTATCTTTGATAAGTATTGACATTAGTGATTTGACCATGTCCTTGTTCATTATTTTTGGAAAGGAGGTCTACTTGTTTGTCCATAATGATTGTATGTTTGATATGGCCTATAACCTTGAGCTTGTTGACTTTTGAGGGAAAATAAATCATTTGTGAAACTTTGTATAAAAAATTTCGATCCAAGGATTTCATTTGAACGAGTTATGGCAGACCTTTCTTAATTAGGCAAAGGGGCCAAAGTGGGCAATGTACCTTGACTAGGAGAATGTAAATCAGGGAATAGTGGCATTGGAGGCCTAAGAGCTATCTTTCCCACTTGGACAAGACAATTCTTAGCATTTATGGATATTTAATAAGTATAAATAAATGTGTTTCCACCCATGGATTGAATCATCATGAAAATGGCACTATTCAATGCTTTCAAGTAGTATAAAAATGCATAGTTTTAGGTAGGTCTCACAAGGGTTGGGATTCTATCCCAAGTTTTTTGAAATCTAGTATTAAATTCATACACAAATTCCTGAGGTTCCTTTTTAATATTGGTCAATTGCATAGATATAAACAAGTAATCACTCTTCTCCCCAAACCTATCGGTCAAAAGGTCTCGTAGTTCATCCCATGAGCTAATAGAATTCATCGATAAGGTCCCATACCAATCCAAAAATTTTCCTTTGAAATACATGGCCAACAACCTGCTAGCTACATTTTCTTGGGTAATTTTATGAATATTAAAAACGTTTTCTATATTTCAAATGTGCTTAATGGCAGTAATAGGACCATCACCACTAAAAGATGGGACACTTTTGAGGGCTACTCCTAGAATTTGATCATATTGGGTAAGATGTAAGGTAGATGCCCTGGTAAAAGGCACAAAATATTTCCTTATATAAATCTTGGAATGATCACTATAAATGTCAAGAAATGAATGAAACATAAACATTGAAGGTTTAAACACCAAATCTCTTTTATAGGGATGAGTAGTTACAAACTTAAACCTTTTGATAGAATACAGAGGTAGTTTCACAAAATCAAAAGGTATCCTTTTAGTAGAAGATCTATTATTTACCTTTGGCATGGAATTTTTGGATTGATCATCAACCAAAGAATTGAAATCTTCAATGGAGTCACCAAGTATTGAATGTAGATATTTCTTTTATCTCCAACTTTGGCAAGACTAGTACCAATCTTGAATAATCTTCTAGGACTTAGAGTCCCACCGAGCATGCCAACAATTGTTGGCATAAAATTATGCACCCTATGATAATTGATTCATCTCCTAAAACTTTATGTAACATGGAATCATCTGTCAAGCTTGTGATTACTTGTGAGATAGATGAATGTCTAGTATTATAAGGATTAGCTCCCTAGATCTTCTTTGTATTTATTATATACTAATCTAATCAACTTGGTAGTGGAAAGAGTTTAAGGAAAACAACTAAAAATAATAATAGGTGATACACCAATGTCAATTTTACACACACTTGAACAAAAATACTACTTGAAGATGAACAATGTGCTTTTGTACAAAAGACTCACAACCTTAGACCTATTATTACATCAATGTTTCACAAACTAGGTTCAAAAAGGTGAATAAATATTATGAAGTAAATTAATGAAACTAAATTAGTACATTCATGGATAACTTACAAGATCTCTACACTGGTAAGGACCTACAACAATCATTTATTTGCAACTTGATAGACCATCAAGAGTGTAAAGCTAGCAAAGATAACTTTTAATAAATTAGACCAACATGATTCAATTGATAACACAATATTGTAGTGTATGATTGGAAATAACACTATTATTATTTACTAAATAATTTTTCATGAATAAAGTTGTCTATATTTTCCCCATCAACCAATGGAGGCTGCTAAAATAAGCCAAAATAATGCATATTTATAGCCTAGAGAGAGAACAAGAAAGAGAAAGTCCAAGGGTCACTTGGACATGTGTAAATATAGTAATTGGAGTTAAATTTTCATGTGAAATAGAGTTGAGGTGAAACATGCCAAGTCAGGAGGCACACTTGTCAAACTAGATCACAAGGAAGGTGAAAAGTGGCACAAAACTACCAATTCTACATAAGAAACTACCTACTTGAGTTGCCTTCCAAAACTCATTTTTTTTCTATAAAATATTAAGTCTGATGGTTTTATAGGATAGGAGGGGTTACAAGAAACCTCATCCATTTATTGGTATGATCTCTAATCATTCTTATTGTTGTGGGCATGCACAATCATCTCAGGCAGTTTCAAAAGAGTTAATTCCCATGCACCATTACCACTTGGCACTCCAAACATACAAAATATGTAAACCAATTCATGAAAAATGGGTAATGACACCTATAAAATACTCCAAAATCATTATTTTCAAGAAAAAATCCCTTAAAAGGCTTCCTTAATCACTTTTCACCACTTTACCCCAAAGTTCACTATTTGGCTCACTAGAGTGGCCAAAAGTGAAGGCATTTTTCAGATACTTATAATGATTTTCAGGACCTTAATTTAATTTTTATAGTTATATAAATTATATATATTCTCCTCAAAATTTATTTCACCTTCTTAATCCTTCTATAATTTGTAGACCATCAAAAATTGTGAAAAAAATATCTTTTCTCCCCTATTCCATATAGAACTATATAAAAAATACATATTTTTGGAACCTTGAGAATGTTCTCTACAAATTTTATTTTATACCCATGGTCCAATTCATCAATTTTAGTGCACTTCTGGCTTGATCTCCACCATCAAGTCTACCTAAGGGTTTTAGGAGGGTTTAAGAGGTTTTTAGGTCTTAGTGATTGTTCATAAAATTGTGACATTGAACACTCTTCCAAATTTATTTTTTACCACATAAATGGCCTCATTAAACTATAATAAAATCCTTCAAGTCCCATGTAATATTTTATGGAGGATACAGGCAAAAGAAAATGACCCTTGAATTTGATTCTTGCATTTTGTGAGGTTTTTAGCATGTCTAAGGCTTAAATTGACTTATCTTGGTGTTTATATTTAAAATAAGTGAAAATATATATCTATATTTTACCCATGAACATTTAATATTACATTTGGGTTCTCACCAAGAAACCAAACTAGAATTTTCCCTTGTTTTAGAAGTAGGATCATGCCTTGCCATGCAGCTTGCCTGCCCTTTGTGAACTAATAGATGATGTCCTTCTCTTTAAATTTACTCATTGAGTATTAATCCATATTATTTGACCCTATAATCATTAAAAAAATAATTATAACTCTTGGAGGATTATGAAATTTGAATTGACACCTTGTTTGGGGTTGGGAAAACATGTTTTCCCACTAGACCTTCATGCAAAGATTCTTGTGTGAACCAAAAACTTGACATAAAAACATTATATATTGGTTTCATATGTCCCCCTATGTGTCTCAAACTATATACATATCCTTTAGTGGTCAAACTTAGTGCATGTTTCTCATTTTCAAGATTTCTCAAAATTGGTCGTTTTCCTGCATGCATAGACTGAGGTAGGTTTGAGAAAAAATTCTGAGTATCAGGCATATTTTTACATTCAAATTGAATATTTTAGAAGCTCTATAAGGTTATGATATTAATTTTTAATGAATTTTATTATTGTATTCTAAGTCTAGGTGGTCCAATCAACTCAATTTTCCCAAAAAGAGGCCATAAAAAACCCTATTCTTGTATGTTTTCACCCAAAATGACCCATAGCTCCTATATTAATGAATTATCCATTTTTGGAGGTATTTAAATGTGTTTATAATGTTCATTTAAATATTTTTAATATTTTTTAACCCTTGGAAAAACTTTTTTGCACTTGGAATCCTCCTTTATCCCTTTGAAACAAGGCCTTTACATGTTAATTATACGGATTTAGACAAGTAAGCCTATGAGAAAAGGAGTTTGGATAGAATAGGGATGTTTTGGGAGTTTAATTACACTCATTTTATGTTTTTCAATCAAGATTTAATGCATTAAAGGACTGACCTACCTCTCTAGGAGGTCAGAATTGGATACATTGCCTTAACCAACTAGTGCCCTACCAGGACTGAAACTGTAAATAGGGGGTTTCTTCTTTTATATGCTTCTATTATTAGGGATATCAAGTTTTAAATAGACATTAATTAACCTATATAAATATTATTTATGAAAATTTGAGCTCACCATCCTCAAAACTTGATGTTGGCTTTCCAGGCTTGTTAATTCCTGACTGTTCTTGATTAAGACAGTCATTCTTACTTGGACTATAGGTTACTAGGGTAAGTTTATATCTTAAAATGTATATGAAAACAAATTTTCATCATCCTAGAATTATTTTATGTTAATTACATCCATTTAAATTCTCTTATTTGCCTCAAAATACCCCTTGTTCATGATTTTCACCAATTCTTCATTTTAGGCTGGTTGTAGGTGGATGTTCATATGCCTATAGGTTGTATGTTGATAGGTTTCCATCGTCAAGAAGGATATATTTAACCTTTATCTCATTATTTTGGCACCATATTACTCTATTACACCATCTATAAACCTCATGTTTAGTATAAAGGACACCTTCCACCTTGAGTAGATATGTCTTCCACTATCCTTGGTTGTAGGTGACTATCACAGTCAATCCTATTGGTGGGATTTTAGAGTGACTTGGTGAGTATAGGAATGATTTATGTCCTTATCATTCTTAATTTATTTATTAGGAAGTCAACTAACATTTTTTATCTCTTGGATCCATTTCAAGCAAATGAAAACCCAACTAATTTGCAACCTCTACCCTCATTATACCCTCTCTCCCCTGTTGTACGGATATGGTATGACCTCCAAAGGTCATTTCAAATTCCACCCCTTTGGTAATAAAACCAAGTGCTAAATAATGATTTGTATGATATTTTATATTATTTCCTCAACTTGTATAAGTATTTGTACTTTCACACATACTGAAAACATCAAATTTATCTTGGAATTCTATAGATAGCACTGCTTACTTTCAGTACATTTTATGCATTTTTGGAAGCTTCAAAATCTACTTTCCCTTTTCCCTTCCAAGATCCAAATTTTCATATATGATGATTGTACCCTAAAGAACTAAATGAGCCTAATGGGGTCTTCTAGAATAACTCCCTCTTCAATCTATGCAATTGTTTAGAACTTCTAGGATCACTGTTTGGCCATTTTAGAGCCACTAGGCCTAACTTCAATCCTCACTCCATTGTTATGATTTAGAACCTTTACATATCAAGATAGGTTGATTCTTAGGTCTACCTATGGTATTTCATGGCAAGGGTCCTTCAAATTAGCTTGGATAATATTTGGAGTCACCCTTGTAGGCATGATTGCATACTTTACTATAGGCTATGAGTGCTCATTATAGGTAGGATTATGACAAATTCTTGAAACATGCAAAAATTTAAGTGGTTTATGCCTTTATTCAACATCCAAATTCTCATATATAATATCAAGGCACTAATAACTATGTTTAACCTTTGATTTCACTCTTATGATGTCAGCATATTCCTTTAATTGAAGAATGTTGACTATGGTAGTGAACAAAAACTTGCAATGGCCAAAATCATGCCAAGGATGCCTCTAAAACTTTACTAAAAAAAATTTGTCAACATTTTGATTCCCAACATACACTAAGATCACCTTCAAAACAATATCAAGGCATCATATCCAATGTGAAAGAGACACTCTTCACACAATGGGATGAATGTGAATACAAACCAATCATTTGTAAGCCTAGATGAGGCCTTCTCATAATATTGAAACATCGAAACAAAATATGAGCATGAAAACCATGTTGGAATACCTACAACACCCAAACACATCAGCCCTAGGAAAGCAAAGCTAAAACAGTCCCTTGAAGAGACCCCTCATTGTTGACTAGATCCAAAAGACTGCCTGGAGTGTTAGCATTTTTTTATAAAGTATAATAAAGAAATATGAAACCTCTATCTATGAAAGTGAAGTGGACTAAGGGTTTTATCCACCATCAAGACCATTCCTCCTAACTCCACCTGTACAGCTCATGGTGAACACATGAAGTTGAGCCTTCTTTATATGCCAATAGAGAAAACAAGAAAAATGAGTTGCATAGCCAATTTTTTGCATCCTCTTTAAATTTTGGGCATGTAAATGGATGTGGGGAGGTGAAGAGATCCCAAAACCACGTTTTTAACTAGAGATCAGATAATGGCAGTGGTACAAGTGCCCAAAAGGGCCTAAAAATGAGGAAAACCTACCTTTTCTAACTTTAACTAAATATTCACCTGCCAAAAACCTACCAATGACCCATTTTGACCTTATCCACATTTATTCCCTACTTGAAGCTGACCTGTTTCCAACTGTGATTTGTACAAGTCCCTAAATCTAGCCCAAACTGGGCCCACAAGGCAATTTTTTGCATTTTGAACATGATAAAGGTAATTAAATGGATTAAAGATGAATTAAATCACATTAAAAACACTATTAATATGAAACTAACATAAATCATGCCTTTGACTAGGTTTGACCATGGTTGACTATACTTTGACTTGACTAGTACAAAGACTTAGACTTTGAACCAAGGTTAGATTAGAGACAAATGAACATCTAGATTAAAATGACACTCTTATAAGACATGGATGATCCTTAAAAGGTTTTAAAAGTAGGGGGTTGACTCAAATTTGACCAAAGGTCTAATTTGGTCAACAAGACACACTAACCATCTCAATTACTTCATCTAAGGTGATAAAAGGATATTTATCCTTTCCTGATGCTCTTTAAAGGTTCATGAAGTCAACACACATCCTAATTTATTCATTTTTATTTTGGTATGACCTAAGTTAGATACCCAAGTGGAATGCCTAATTACAAATATGATCTTAAAATCCAATAACTTCAAAGCTTTTATCTTAAAGAGGGGCTCTAAAATTTGAGTCATTCGCCTTTCTCATTGCATAATAGGTCTTTTATCTAGATTCAAAGTGATAGTATGTGTGATTACCCTAGAATCAAATATTTTTATATCTTCATGTTGTTAAGGGATCACATATTTTTATTATATCAATAGATCTTTCAATTTCTATTTCTCACTTTTAGTGAAACTTAGGCCAATATAGACATACAGAGGATGTTCATTAGTTCCTAAATTATCATTAGTGAAATAAAATTCCTTTGATTTAGATTGTATATTATTTTAATTTTGTGGATACATGTCAGTATAGCTATGTAATGTTACCATTCATATAGCTATATGATTCTCTTTCACCTATAAGATGTCATATTTTCCTAGTTATTCTGTGTTCATAGGGTCAAATTCCTTCTCATATATTATTTGAGATTCAAACGCTCCATAAATTTTCATAAACTATATGATCTATTGATAACCATCAACACCTATAAATTCCCCACATTATCTAGGACACATGGGAAATAAATTGACTTCACATAAAAATTCTGCATTTTAGATTCCTATAGTGGTGCTAAATTAGGAGTTGAAGCTACCAACAAATGTGTTATCTAGTTTTATTCCCTTAGGATAGACTTGATGTTAAATAATTCAAATAAATCAATCAGATCCTATTGCCCATGATTATAATTATTTAATTATGATCATTTTCATTTGTATTTACTTTTGATTTGATTGATAACCAACTATGAATTTCCAAATATCAACAACTTCTTGACATTGTGTTTTAGTACAAATCATAAGCCCAGAATCAAACATTCACAATTAGCTTTATTTGTAGTGAAAGGGAATTGAAACCTATATTTAAAGATATAATATCTAATAGCTAGACTAATGAAACTATTGTCTATGTCAGATCCTTACTTAGGTCTAGTTTCATCAAAATTAAGAGTCCATAATTGTGAAGGACCTTCAAATTTGTGTTCATGAGGTTCATGATTTGTATCAAATGTTTAAAAAGATTAATATGAGGACATGAATTTGAGCCTATCATTTTTATAATTATATTTCATAATTAGGTACTTCATCTTAGGTAATCATTCAACTTTAATATAGTTAGATATTCCTTTCCAAGATAGCCACATATCAATACTAAAACATAAGCTTAAAAAATGTCAAAAAAATTACACACACGCACGTGTGTGTGTGTGTGTGCGAACGCACGTGCATGCGTGCGTGTGTTCATGTGTGTGTGTGTGTGTGTGTGTGTGTGTGTGTGTGTGTGTGTGTGTGTGTGTGTGTGTGTGTGTGTGTGTGTGTGTGTGTGTGTGTGTGTGTGTGTGTGTGTGTGTGTGTGTGTGTGTGTGTGTGTGTGTGTGTGTGTGTGTGTGTGTGTGTGTGTGTGTGTATTTATTCACACATGGATTTGAATCCAACCTCATGTGATCATTAAGTAACTCCCCAATGTCTAGGACTATAGTCTTGACTAGATATAACATTAATCTCTTGGAATTATTTGGATTCAACCCTAATTTTATAACATAGTTATAGGAATAGCATTAGATAAAGCACCTCATTCTACCAAAACATTATGAACTTTTTTATAAATATTCTAGATGGATTGTTGGTCAACAATTTTAATCACATCTCTATTTTCTTTATAATCTAAGACAACTCATGAAGAGCAATATTTGGTTTAACTTCTTCTTTCATATCTTCAACTTTGTTGTAACCATTTTTATTCTATTTATTATCAACCTATTGCTCATTATTTCCCTTTGGAGGGAAAGTTATTATTATCCTTTAGATTTTTAGGAAAAATAGCACTATTATTTGGACATGTGGAAGTAATGAGGGGATGATAGCCCTTTTTTCTAGGACTTACTTATTTGGTACTTTTGGAAAACATAGATCTCATATGTATTATATTTTAGTTCATTCTCATCCTCAACTAAGAATCTGAATTCATACACCTCAAACATCATGCACTAAAAGATGGATTTGAATCAATGGATGAAGCTGGATCTAATTGATTTAGAAGAGATTAACGCCTATTCATTTCCTTTTCAAATAAATCAAAATTACTACATAACTCTATGCAATTCAACTCATCATGGCATTTTATATTGTGAACTCAATAGCAATTAGGTTGTGTTACTTCCAAGATTTTTATTTTAATGAAATTTTTAGGTGGTTTTCATTTTGTATTGCTTCTATATTAGTTAAAAGGTCTATTGTACCTTCATAATGTAAATTTGTTATTGTTATTGTTATTTTATTCCCATAGTGTTTCCCATTCACTTATTTATTCTTAAGAACTCATTTCTCAAATTCTATACCATCCATTGGATAACATCCAATTCTATTTTTATATAATTAGATGCAGTACCTTGTGTGTTACTAACATTGACTAGTATTAGGGTTTTGTTCTAATTTTTATGATTATGTGCAGATACCATATTATTCATAAAGATGAGGTTTTGTTTAGGTGGAAAATGAAGTAGAGATAATTATGTATACACTTGTTTCTAATTGTGATCCATAACATTATAATTATCATTTAGAATAGGATTGAGGGATGGAAGATTATGGTAGATGTTGGGTAGGGCCAAATCTTGTAATTATGGATTCAATTGCCTACCAATATTTATATCTTTAACATAGGCTAGTAAATTTGAAGTAATATTAGGTGTTATATAGATGAATATATATTCCATAGATTCCAAGGTGATCTTGTACATCTCAAGGGATAATGCAACATTGGGTTTATAGTCAATGTCAACATAGATATACATATTTTTAAATATTGAGTTAAAGGACCTGATCGGCTCATTGGGCTATATTATCATGGTTGAAAAATGTTGGTATATGACACTTAGGCTAGTGACCTATCCAAATTGTGCCAAAAAAATATATTTACATTAGTTTTATGAGGTAATTGAATCTTATAGAATATTGAGGAACTAGACATAAACAAAATCTTGCATGTAAAATATAAAATTTTGCAAGATACATCTTCATGGGTTATGCTTAGTTTCCCTTAAAAAAATATTTAAAGCACTTATATGTTATATAATAGTCTAACCTATTGAGGGAGAAAAGGAAGAAATATCCTTTTTCATGTTTCTAGGAATATCATGCACGTCTCTAGGAACAATAGTAACTTAACCAAATAACCATGTTGGGGCCATCATACATGAAGAAAGATGGTCTCTTCTAATTGGGGAATTGGATTGGGTCTTGGGTGCCCTTAATATGCATCTAATTTTCATAAGTTTTATATGACTATATAAGGTTGGGATTAGTAGATTAATATCTTAGGTGGACTCTATTAGTCTTTAAGGTATACCCAATGAAACTCATGTGATTTTATTGAGAAACAAAAAGGTGGGATCTCTTTCTGTCACCAAATATTTTTTTGTTGATGTAGGTTTTATTCACACCATGGCATCTTATGAGTTATCCTCTAAAGTCTTAATATCATCTAAGGCATGAGTTATGGGGTATTCATATTTCTAAATAACCCAGTGGTATAATAGCAATAAGCAATGGGTTATTTTCCTCAAATGGTTTAGATGAATGAAATCTATAAAAAAAAACCAAATTCTACTAGATATGGTTGTATGTATTCTAAGTTAAGGTGGACTGGATAAGAAAAAAACAATAAAACAAGGGAAAATAGGGAATAAATGAGGGTTTATGAACTAAATATAGATGAAACCCTTCCAAACTGGATCCTACACTATGTTTTGGACAAGTTATGGAGAAGTAATACCTATTACAAGTTATTATTATAACATAAGGCATGCAAACATAGTTAAAAGTCCAAGGAAATGAAAATTGTAAATTTTAATTCTCATAATCAAAGGTTGTTGCCGATGTATGATTTCAATTAAATATCTTCAAAGGGATATTATGCTTATTAAACATAAACGTATTCAAATTATATACTACACAATATGAATAAATTTATCGAAAATAAACTTATACACAACACAAAGATTAATATTACTTGAATGATGAAACTTTTTCAATGAATCTCAATTTTTTGATAGGAAGAAATAATGCATATAATGATGAACTTGGAAAACAATCCACATAATTTCTTATTAACCTTAAGTTCCAAAATTTTACTTTTAAGGAATTGAGAGGTTACAAGTATATATAGTCCTGGAGAGAGGTATCCTCATCATGAAAATAATTTATGATTTTACACTTCCACTTATATACTCAAAAGTTGTAGTTCATGTAGAACATGCATGTATATGAAATTCATAAGATAGTTGGATAAAATTTCATGATTATAATATGTGTGTGTATACATACCTAAAAATAGAGAAGAGACCCAAGTTTCTTTCCATTATAATAAATACAAACATACACAGACATGCATATCAATGGTGTGAACTTAGCACTATTATAAGAGGCAGGTGACTATATGCTCGATGTAGTTAATGAAGTAGACCAAGGCATTACACATGAATAATTAGTTGAAGTGAATCCCAATAGGAATATGCAACAAAGTGTGAATTTTCACTTAAGGCTAAGTGCCTGTAGTAGGTACTAGTAATATACTTTGTAATATAGTATTAGCCTCTTCAACATCTTTAAGTTCTTCATATAATGTATAGGTAGTGTCAAACTCAATATTAATAATGTTTAAATTGAGCACATGTCTCTTGAATATCTATGTGATTTCATCTATTCACATTTTGTGCTCAGCTTCTAAGGTTTTGAATTCACCTATGATGGCCTTTACCTTAGTTTATATTTTTCAAAATTAATCAATTGTAAAATCTCTTCACTAATCTTATATACCGTGCTTTCTAATTCAACCTTGACCCTTTATACAATGGATTTGAGAAATAATTTAAAATTGGACCTATTTAACAATTATCCTATAAAGGCAACCACACTTTTGACCCTCATATCCCTCAAAATTTCTATAGCCTCTCTCTGCTTATAAACTATCATATCAATGATTTCATCTGCTATTACCAATTAATGGAAATCTCTTTTATAAATCACATAATTCAAGGCCCACATAACTTCCTTAGTGCTCAATACATTTAAATGATTATATGAATTATTTATTTCATAATATGCCAAAAAAATTATCATATTATCTAATTCCTTGAATTTATTGTATAAGTTTAACACCCATCCCTAACGAGGTTGGCACTCACCCATTCAAGTCCTTATTAGTTTCAAGATGTGATATAATTTATTTGTTACACTTTGAACATTATATACTATTTCCCTTTATTATATAATATTCAACCTCTATATAAGCCTTTTTCTATATTTATCTTTGCCCTTGTACATTTCGTTTATGGCTTCCCCATTTGAGTCCACAAAAGCACAAAAATACACTTCATACTCATTAAGGTCATTGTGGCTCCTTTTTTGTTTATTTAAAAATAGGAATAAGTTCTCAATTTAATAAAATATTATTTCCTCCCACTTCATATCCATTACCTTCATTTTCCTCACCCTCTAAATAGTTCTAGTTTACTCATCAAGGTGTGTACTTATTCTTGACAACTCTGTGAGGACATGCCCATTCTATCCTTTTTTTCTCTTTGGACTCTTTTACCCAAGAGGTATAATTAATTATAATTATTATTCAAGATGAATAATTTATGTATAGTTGTAATGTGGGACAAATCATGGTGGAAGCATATAGGTACTTATTTGGATAACCAGTTGAAGAGATAGTGGACTGATCCTAAATCATCATGTAGTCTCTATTGCATATCATGTCTATCCTAGAGTCTTTAATATGTTAATAATGGAAGACTTTGTCTAATGAGACTAAATAATGGATAAGTCCAATTCATTATATATCCTCAAGGGTGTATGTGGTGTATAGGTATCAAAAATGGAAATAAATACAAAACCCTGAAAATGAACCCTCTTTCTAGGGGCTTGGGGTTTGGTTATTATTGAAGTTATGGTTGAAATAATTAAATAATCAAAGGAAATAGAATTTTTTTTCCCAATTTCATCAATTTTATAATGCACATACAATGGATTAGTTTTTAATCAATATTATTGCAATGACTCATATAGATAAAGGGGTGTAACATTTGGAATAGTAGATGGAAAATTAGCAACACTAGTATTCACAATTGTAAGGATGGATGTGAAATAAGACACTAACTTATTAAGGGTTTTAATTTATTATTTATTAATAAAATTTTCACCTTGTGTAGAGTATGGTCTATCATTTTCCTTCAATGACCTTATGTTTTTTTATTCATCTTTTTCTCACTTAAATTATTCAAACTTAGTAGCCTTTATTATTTTAATTATTTCAATTTTTAACCTTTCTTCCTATTCCTCCATAGTTTTTGGTTCCTCTTATTCCTAATAATTGGTGTAATCTACCAATGAGACCATATCTTCTTTTTCTTCATCTTATTATTCATAAAGAGGACCTCCATGAATGAATAAACAATTTGAAGCTATTTATTCTATTTTTGCAATATTACGAGAGATTGGAAGAGTTTGGAGCTTACTATGGTAGAAAGCAATTGGTGGCTGAGTAAAAATAGTGTATTTCCATGAGTTGGATGGAAATGAACAATTTATCATATGTGGATTTTAAGTGCAAATGGAAGAATTAATAAAAAGTGTAATTTAAGGGAGAGTCATAGTATATCGAGGTGGAAGAACTAAAACTATAGGTTCTAATAGTAGAATGTTGGATATGATGAAGGTGATTTTATGGATGGCATTGATACAAAATAAATTTTCAAAAATATAAGAATAATTATTTACTAAACTGTAGTAAGATGAGGTAAAGGTGAAAAATAGATTTCTACTACTTTCCCACCTATAAGAGGTGATGCCCTTGAAGTTTTTGTATGGAGTTGCATTGTATCCACTGGTTGAGGCTTCAAAAGGCCCTTATAAGTATTATTCATAATTTGGGTATATGTATCCATTTTATAGGAATGTTCTTCCACTAATCAAGATTCTTTTCATTGAGGATAGGGATGCAGGTCTTTTTTTGGGGTGATTTATCCTATAACTAGGGCCATTGATAACATATAGCTCTATTCACCTCCTCTATAATTCTTGTTTCATTCTCTCTATTAATTAAATGATCATATTCAATCCTCTATGAAACTATTATTGGCATGTTGTTTTTTTCATCCAAATGTAAACATTAGATTCATTTGAATCATTGACAAATATTTCATCTAGCTCAAAAAATTTATGGTTTTTGGGAATATAAACTACCTTCTTCCTGATGTCATTGGTATATTGCTTGCTTGTGCCCTTAGTTTACCAATATTTGTGTTTTTTTAGTCTAATCCATAATTAACCCAAAAAATTTCAACTAAATCAAGGTGCTTCCTCACTAAATACTGAGTTTGACCTATGCTTGGAGGGATTTTTTGGTTTTAACTTGTGTGTTTAGAACCAAGATCTTCATCCACACTGTTGTATATTTTATGTGTTGTTTCCTGATTTTTCACCTTATTAGGGACTTAAAAAGGCAAATATATGGTAGGTATCCTAGTTCCATGTATCTTGGTCATGGCAAAATCAAGATAGTACAAATAATCCCATATTTTCTACATATTCCTCATTTTCATAGTAATCCTAGGCATATAAAGGCCATTGATGGCTTCGTAGGCATGTGAATAAATCTATCCTAAATTTCATTTGGTTTGAATCTAAACCTCTAAACATGTAGATTATAATAGTCATTAAAGACACTATTTTCTATGTATTCATTTGTGATTCTAAAGGTCTCCCATGGGTCTTGTATATTATTCCTATGATTTCATATAATACAAAGGACATATTATACAAATATCCATTGAAGGGAATTTGGTCAAATAAAAAATTTGGTGTACTCAACCTCACACTGATAACTTCAGTGAGTGTAATAATCTTATCAATATTGAAAATAATGTCTAACAAGGGAACTCATTCCCCATGCATATAGGATGTGCATGGAATCCATACAATATTTTCATCAATACCATTTCTATTATAATTCCTATCCCAAACTTAACGATGGGGATTGATGAGATAACACATTGAATATTTAAATTTTCTCCTTTATTAATCCACTATTTTAGTTTCCCTACAATTGTATTATGCTCCAACTAAATGTTGGCCAAAACCTGATCTTAAGTTACCTAAGGCATTGGAAGCTAAAACTATTTCTCAAATGATTCTATAAAAATATATGTTATTACATTTATGTGAATTTTGAAGTGTAGGAAATACCCAATAAAAATAACATTAATAAATAAATCACAAAATATATCTATGCAAGGAGTTACCTTAGATTTTATTGCCACATCACGCAATCCCATGGCCTTGATTGTAAAAAAATCATCAATATATATTTTCTCATATTTTGATAGTTAATATTATGATGAATATATCTCCTCATCTTGCACCTCATGTTAAATGGCTAAGTAATTAGGGAATATAAATTCAAGTTCTCCCTTATTAAATACCGTGTTTAGATATACAACTCTACTTATGATTCTATATGTTGAAGGAGGTTGACATAGGTATGCTTATGAATAATAATCTATTGTTATACTATAAACAATGTAAAATTTATTTGAAGATGACAAAAAATACTTATAAATTTTCTAGAAGAAAAGCTAAGGAGTTAAATAAAAATATAGTTCAATTTAATAGTTTACTCATATTTGATTGATGGAAATGGTGACTTTATTTAATTTGAAAATTTACATATATTTAAAAAATATAGTTACTTAGATTCTTAATTCATAAATATTTAATATAAAAGTAGATTTTACTTTTATTTCCTATTTCAGTTTGACTTTTCTACTCAATCTTATCCAACAAATTTTGGCATGAGGCATATTTTCACTCATCGTGAGTGATTATTCATTACTTTGAAGACAAATATCCACTTCTCATTCATGAAAATTTTCTCTAGAAGTAAAATTTTTCATTTTTATTCTAGTTATGCATCTCTGTGACTATCACACACATCAAAATATCATTTACTTGGGGTCTTTATTTTTATAATTTTGTTTTGTACCCATTATAAGCTACAAGTTAATAGTATCCTATCACTTGGTGTGATATCAAAAATCTAAGATTCATTTGAATTTTAACTATGTACATATTCATGAAATGCATCTAGTGAATGTGATCCTACCATGTGTTATGAGCTTAGGGTTTTAAAGGCTCTTTGAAAATTGGCTATATACTTTTCTTAACAGGATCTATGTTACTACATGATGACATGTGAGTGACTCTCAATGATCTAGAAAACACATAATCTTGCCAATGTAGCTTTTTAATGATAAGCTTTGAGTTAAATATATCATGCCATGTGGATATTTCTTATTAATCTAGGGTCTATGATAATTTTATGTTGTACCTATATATGCTAGGTGGAAAGTGCATGGGATGGTTCCTTGTGGATGAATCTCCGTAACTCAAAGAAATTTGAACTTTTACGTGTACCTTTTATCTAGAAAAGTCTAGGTAAATAATATCATGACATGTGGATGGTTTATATTAATCTAAATAACATCATAGATAAGTCAGTGTATTTTTATTTATTCTATTTTGAGTGAAATAGATTATGCCATGTGGAATGATCTTGGGGATCTTTGGTTATTTCAAAACATTTATATTATTCTTTCCACAACTAGTTTATAATCTTTTGAGTTGGCATGACTATGCCACTTATCTTAATCTCATTCAACTAATGATTAGGAAAATAAAATAGGCCCAAATATTGAACTACATGATGCTAGTAGCCATGATTTCAACATGTGAATGACTCTCAAGGTTCTACATATCTCCAATAAATTATGGTCAAGGAAATTACAATAAACAAGATGTGAAAATGTAGCCAATAAAGTTATCCATGTACTGCATATAGAATAATACTAAGTCTTAAAATTAATCCTACATGTATACAAAATTTGAGATGCACTACACCACCATCTTATTATCTATTTTAGTCAAATAAACCTTAAAATTCAATTTGGAGTAAGCATTTGAAATAAAATCAAGTCTAAAAAATAAAATGATCTTATACCATGCCTAAACCTTGAAATTTTATTTCGTAAAAAAATAATTTTAGGATACATGGGTTAATTCAATTTTTAAATTTTATGATTCATCTAGGCCATAAAATGAATATTTTATTATAATAATAGGTACCTGATTGAATTTTGAAAATGGGGTGTGTTGGGGAATAACAAAGATTAAGTTAAAATAATACCACACTATGGTTCTTTGAGAAGAGCACGTCTTAGTTTTTTATTATATGAAAAATTGATTTCCATGTGTTCAAATCAATCAACCTAAATCCATGATAAATCATAGCTTAGTAGAAGTACCTAAAATCAAAGAATATGACATCAATAATATCCACTCAATCAAATTCTTATGAACACATCTAGATAATAAACTGAATAACAACTAAATATAATAGTGTAACTATTTGTAATAATTGAATTTAATTACTATATATATGCAATAGGATATGGTATTTACACATAGTTATTTTAGAATGAAATAATAAATAAACAAGCGTCAAATAATATCTATACACCAATAACATACTTAGAACAATATGCAAATATTAAGAAATGTTAACGCCAAAAGTAATAAACCACAATTTTAAAATTTATGACAAGTTGATTCATGACATATATTAATATAAGAATATAGATATATAATTTTGATATTTAATAGTTTTAACATTATTATTATATAATTTAATATATCGTTATATTATGCTATAATTTTAATAACCTTGTATATTAATAAAATAAAATTATACTTGTAAAATGGGTATTTTGAAGGCTATCCTTCCATTATACAAAGGAAATTAATAATTTATCAAAAAAGGCCCAAATGAAACACCTCTACCAACAATAAACAAATAATAGGGTGTAAACAAGTTGTAAACCTTTAGACTAAAACCTTGCAAAAGGCTACGTCCCTCTCACACCATATCTTTTTCATGAATGGTGGGTTAAATTTGTTAGTTAATCCTATTTATATTTTAATATCTTATTTTTTACCTAAATATTCCAATGTTCTCCATTCCCTAAATTTGAAAAAAATGGGATAAAAACTTAAATCAAAGTAATGGGTAGGGAACTACCTTTTGAAAAGGGAGATATAATACCTTTATTTAAATCAAAATTTGAATTCACTAGGGCTCATTATTCCTCATGTTTCATATCCAAAATAGTATCTAAATAATTTAATGTTACCTTAATTATTTAATATAACTTTTGATCAAAAAAATAAGCTTCCCTTACATCACTCTTCTTTATTTTATGGTTATTAACAAGTTTCACTATAATATGTTTAGGTAGGGTATCCTTTCACCATGAAATGTTTCATATAGGACTTGGAACTACTATATCCTATAGAAAAATTAATTGTCTCAAAACATATACAACATTAGAATGGTAAACCCTCATAATCAAGAGGTTCTATTCATTTTTTATCCTTAACATTTAAATTAATTAAAGAGATGGAAGGTCTATTAATATGACTATGCTAAAAACCATTCAAGCAAAAGTTGAATGTTACATAATATCAGTAGTAGAGTGTATTAACAATAAATCAACCATGAAATGTTCTATAGATTTGAAACATGATTCAATCCAAAACATAAATGGTATATGTGGTAACATAACCCATATAGGCCGTGTGTTGAATGTTTCCATGAGAGGATTGAAGTATGGGTGACATGGATTTACCAAACATAAATGTTGATCCTAAGTCTAGACACAATATTATAATACAACTTTTCCATCTAATTTTAGATAAAAACTATAATTAATAATCCTTTAACACAAATAAAAATTTATAGAGCCCCTATGTAGCGGTGTAATTGATCTAAGATCCAGGTGTGAATATCATGAAGTCTAGGTTAGAAGCAATTTAATCGACAAATAAATTGACTAGATGGAAATGCATTTTCCTAATACAACACATCCTAATCCTCCCCCATAGCAAAGGTAATTAAGGGAATTTATTTGATAGGTTCTATTCATCTCAATATTTGATTTCACATATGCCTTAACTAAGAGACAACATCTTGAAATGAGAATATTAATCCTTATGAAAAAAATTAAACATGGATACCTTTTAGAGGATGATTGGGGAAAGTTATCCTATTTCATAAATAAATATATCCATTCAAACACTAGGTCTTCCTTCTATAAATATCTATCACTTTATACTAAATTAACATTTTGTGGCAAGCAAAAAATTATTCTTATGTCACATCCTATAATTTATTTTCTCTTCTACCACCATTCTTCCCCTGAGTATCCCTCACATTCAAATATCCATCCATGTCATGTTATCTAGATTTTTTCCATATCTAGTCTGACCTCCCTCATTGTCATTAACTCACATACCAAGTTCAAAACCCTATCACTAGAGAAGCCATTGATTTATGTCTAAGGTAATTAACAAATGTAATGTAGTTAATATTTGTATATTAATAATTGCAATATAGATACGTATCACATTAGTTATGTGGAAAAATTGTTTGAATTTGAAAAAAATACCACATAAGTTAATTTGGAGTTCTATTTCTACATAATGAAAATAATTTTTTTTCCCTTTGTCTTTAAAATAACAAGAAGATATTTAACATTGGTTATGTAGAGAGTGAACTTTTGGAGGCCATAACTTTTGACTCGTTAACCTAATTGAGATATCATTCATGCCAAAATGAATATAACTAGAATATTAATGAAACCATAAACATATACACTTTTTACTATATATTCCAAGATGTTTGGAGATCCATTAGAGATCATCTAGAGGTCTAAAATTTCATTCTAGTAATTTTAGTCATGCTAAAAGTAGTAAAAATTAGTTAAATTTGTAATCAAACATCAAATCAAGTTAAAAATCACCCAACATATTTTATTATATATTTCTATGATATTTTTAAATTTTTAGGCTCATCGAATATTTCTTTTATAATTTTTAAAAAAAATCAATTGTATATTTATAGTAGGTCTAGTTAACTCTAGGTAGTTTTTCCTAGTTTAGAATTAATAATGTTGCATGTCAACTCTAATTTCAATTTGTGATTTATGTCAACAATTTAATGTAATTATTTTATTCATTCAATGAAAATCATTTAAAATTATTTGTTCATTAAATTTTGAGTGTAATTCCTATTAATATTTTCATGATTTACTTGTTTGTGGATCCATCATCTAGTATTAGAGATAGGTTCAAATCTTAAAAGTAATATCTTTGTAAATTTATGTTTTTATATTTTTTTAGAGTATTACATGATTTTAAAATATATTTAATAGATGGTGTGTGCATGACGATTAATTTATCAAATGAATATGACTATTTAATATTTCTAGGGGAAAGTGGAACACTTAACTACAATTATCACAAATCACAGACAATGGAGAACATAATGTGAAATAGAGAAAAAAACATATATTGAAGATGAAATTTAGAAAGAATAGAAATGATATAAACTACCATCAATGGAATATATTATTTTATAGGTAAGTAATTAAGGAAATAAAGTTGATGTTCTATATTATGGAGGTAATTCAAAACTATAGGAGTTGATAGATTGGATAAATAACATGGAGAATTTTTTTAAATGAAAAAATATAAGAGATGATAATAAATTAAAGTTTTTATTCAATAACTTTAAGGGTCATAAAATGTGTTGATGTGGGTTTATTTCACACTAAGAAACCTTATGAGTTATCCTATAACATTTTAGGGTCAATGAAGAAACATTCACTATAAAGCATGAGTTAGAGGGTATTGGGTTTATAAACAACCTAGTCTGAGAAATCTATTTGTTTACTTCAAATGGTTAGAATATTATAGGATTCTAAACCGAATTAAGTTGTTTGTATTGATGATGAGTTTAAATTAATTTCTTTATAATAAAAAGAAACTTAGAAAATAAAGAAGTGTAAGGAATAAAATAAGATTTGTGAATCAAACAAGATTAAACCCTTCTAATATGGATCTTGTGCTAGGGGTTTGAAAACTAGTTAGGAACCAATACTTGATTAAATTTATTATTAGCATAAAAATAGTAAAACACAGTTAATATTCTAAAGAAAAAAGAATACAATGAAATTAGTGTTCATAATTAATATTTATGAATTTATGAGATTTTAATTACACATATACAAAGGGATATTATGATTATCACACAAAATATTTCAAATTACCTAATAAAAAATAGAAATAACTACAACAAAGCAAATACATGCACAATAAATGACTAAGATACCATATTTATGAAACTTATTTAAAGATTCAAAAAATTAGATAAGAACAATATTTTCATATCAACACCAATTACAAAGCAATCCTTATAACTTTATATTAATCTTAATTTCCAAAATTCTACTTCTTTTAGAATGAAAAGGACATAAGTATATATAGGTTTCCAAAGGGTGTGTCTCATTATCCAAGTAGAGGATATATTTACATCTCCAATTATATAACTGTGTGTCAAAATTCATGTATAACATGCATGTATAAGACGTGTGCATATAAATAAAACTCCTGAACCAAAATTGGTTAAATATATTACATATATGCCAATAAAAGTTGGACCACTAGTCCCAAGTGAACACATATATACATCTAAGGTGGCACTAATGTGGCATCAATAGGAGATAAAATAGATAAATAATATATGTTAGAATATAATTAACCATGGTATCCATTTTGGTCCCATAAGGAATCAAAATAGGTCCTGTTAGAGTGTGCATTATTGCATATATATAGAAGCAAGAACCTCATGCTGACATAGACACTGTAGTGTGAACTGCAACTTGTATTGATGTATCAATGATTATTTATAGCTTTGTGATTTTTATTTTATTTTTTAACAAAAAGGGTAAAAATATATTAATAAAAGAACAAGATCATTACAAGAAGAATAGGGGACCGAAATCCCCAAAGGAAAACAATAAGTGCAGAAAAACTAGGGATGAACCCACCTATATGTTGATATGAGCCTTCCTATCTCCCTCCAAAATACATTCTAAATTAAAGCGAAGCTCTAGGGAGAGAGACTCCCAATCCTTAGAATTACCACCATCTAAATGCTTGAATGCCCATTTTGCCAAACAATCTATTGCTCTATTCCATTCATGGGGAATATGAACAAACCTAATTGTATCCATGAGTGAGCTAATCCTCAAAATCTACTGCACAATCCCAGCCAATTGCCAGTTGACATCTAGCACTTTCCTCTTAACAAGCAGGTTGATCACGACTTGAGAATCTGATTCATAAATGATCCTATGCCAGCCCAACACCTAAGCCTTCTTAAGAGCATAGAGAATAGCCTAGCCTTCCAACATGTTATTGGTTTGCATCCCCTCATGGACCAAAAAGAGAAAAATCACCATACCTTCAGAGTCTCTACCTATCCCACCAATACTCGCAAGGCCAGAATTGCCCCTGGAAGAGCCATCCGTATTGATCTTGAGAAACCCATTGGGAGGGTACTACCATTGATTGTCCCTATGAATCTTCTCTTTGCCCTATCAACCTCTCCTGACACAAGATGAATTACCTGCAAATCACTGGAATCCTAGGCACACCACCACCTCAGCATCCTATTTGGATAAAGGGAGACAAACCTCACTCTTGGCCTGCACAGTCTCCTGAATCATCCCTATGACTTTCTACCATACTTGTTGTGCCATAATCCTCTCGTTCCAGAATATCCACCTATTTCTCTCCAACCAGAGCTACCACAGCAAAAAGATGGGCCCCCCTAACCAAACATCCTATAGAAAAGCCGTCCTTGAGGGGGGTTCTCCCATGCCACTCCAAAAATTGATTAAGGATAAAACATGGAGACAGGGGCATGCCATACATCCCACCAATAATGCCAGAGTGGCAAAGTAAAGGAGTAACAAAAAAATAGGTGAGCAGAATCCTCCTCAGCCACTCCGCACATAACACAAATGAATGGGCCTTGGAAGCCTCTTTTCCAGAGATTGTCCTAGGTCAAGCACTTGTTCCAAGCCTACAACCAAAAAAAGCAGTTGCATTTTGGCCATGAGAATTTTTTCCAAACCTGTCTCCACCATTGCACTTCTCCCCTACCCAATCTCTGAGATAATAAATCTTGATATCCAGAAGCAACTTTGTAATTTCCTTTAGGATTGGGAGACCAAGCAAGCTCATCTTCCTCCTGGAGGGAGCTACATCAGCGTCTGGAAAGGAGGTTTAGTAGCTCATCATGCTTCTCCTACATTATAACAACTGGCCAAACCTCAAGCACTTTCCATTTTGCCACCTCCAGCTGTCTATAGGAAATGTATGATTTAAAGTCACTCACCTGAGACCAACTAGCATAAAGGAATCTCTGGCAAAGGTTTGACAGATTAGGGAATTGAGAAATAATGGGAGGGTTACCATCCCAAGAATCAATCCAAAAGAGAGCCTTGGATCCCCACTTATAAATCTAGAATAAGCCTTCCTTAATAAGAGCAGCCCCTTTTTTGAGTGTCCTCCATATCGCTAAGCCTTTCCCAATGAGTGGATAATGAGGAATATCACTTTGAGTGGCCCCTAAATAGTACTTATGAGAGAGAATTTTGGCCCAATAAAGCTTAGCTGCCAAATCAACTCCATTTAAGTCTATCTGCCTTAGGCCAAGCCCCCCATGTTTTTTGGGGCTATAGACCATCTCCCATCTAACTAAGCTCCATTTTGAGGTCATCAAAATACCAGCCCATAAAAATTGCCTAGTAACCAAGTCAAATTCCTTAACAATTCCCACTGGGGCAACCTAAAGCATACATCTGTAAATGGGCAAAGCCTGCACCATAGATTGAATTAATTAAACACGGCCCACAAAAGAAAGCCACCTGTGAGTCCAATGATTCACCTTCACCTAAAATTTATCCAAAATATTTTGCCAGGATTCTTTGTGTATACGGCCAGCTGTAATAGGAATACCCAGATAAATCAAGGGGAGAGTCCCAATCTAGAAATGCATAGTCTAAGCAATTCACTATTGTATGGGAGATGGTGTATTAAAGAAGAAGATGGATGAATTATCTTCATTGACCTTTTGCCCCGAGGATATTAGATAAACATCCAACACCCTGCACAAATTGGCAGCTTCACTCATTGTGGCCATGCCCATCAGAATAGTGTCATCAACAAATTACAAGTGAGACTGCAGCCAATAGTTCACCCCCCCATCGCCAGCCTTGAATATGCCTATCCTCTCTGTTCCTTCTGATCATCCTCCCCAAGCCTTCAACAACAAGAAGAAAGAGATACGGAGACAAGGTATCTCCTTGTAACAGCCCCTTAGAGATACCAAATAACTCCGTATGTTCCCCATTGATAAGCACCGAAAAGGAAATCGAGGAAATGCAGCTCATGACCCATTGGGTCCATTCGTCTACAAAACCAAAAGCTTTGAGAACCTTCCATAGGAATGACCATCTGACCCTATCAAAATCCTTGGCCATATCCAGCTTAATAAACATTGCCTTATCCTTAGACCTGGCCATGGAGTGAATGGACTCAACCGCTATGACAATACCATCAATAATTTGCTTGTATTCCACAAAACCACTCTATTCTTCAGAAATCACATTGCTGAGCCTAGTTTTAAACCTTTCTACAATGATTTTAGATATGATTTTATAAACAACATTACAAAGAGATATAGGGCGAAACTGAATTAGCCTATCAGCTCCTTCGCATTTTGGTATGAGCGCAAGATAAGTCGCATTTGAAGCCTTAAGCATTTGCTTATTTTGCTGAGATTCTTGAACAAAAGCAAAAATATCTAATTTGATAATATCCCAAAATTCTTGATAGAATTCAGTTGGGAAGCTGTCAGGACCAGCCGCTTTCCCCTTTTTCATCTGGGAAATAGTCACCTTAAGCTCCCCAAGTGTGATATCCTTCATTAAATTCTCATTCATTTCACACATCACTAGGGGTAGAATGCAGTAGAGAACCTATTCTTCTTCTAGTAATTCCTCATTCGTATCTTCCCTAAAAAGAGTAGAGAAATACTGCACCACCTCCTCTGACATTGCAAGAAAGGAATTAAGACACTCACCTCTTTCATTGACCAAGACTGAGATAGAGTTGTCGTGCCTCCTGGCTTTGGACAATTGAAAGAAAAAAGAATTATTTTGGTCACCTTCTTGTAGCCATTCTATCTGAGCTTTTTGCTTCCAAAACACTTCCTCCCATAGCTCACACTCCTTCAAGTCTTTCACAGCCTGAGCTTCATCTTGAAGTAAGATTTTATTCATTCCTTCCTCCCTAATTGTTCTCATGAAACCATCAAGCTTAGCCTGCGCATCAGCCTTAGCATGAAAAAAATTCCAAAAGCTTTGATGATTCCACTATTTAAGCTTATACTTCATAAACTATAGCGATTTAGCAAAAATATACATCACTGTACTATGGGTAACCCTGCCCCACCTCCACCAGTTGGCCACACATTCGAACAATGATTGATCTCGTAGCCACATGAGTTGGAATCTAAAGGAAGGAGAGTGAGGATGGTACTTTAAAACACTATTCAGCTTAATAGGCCAATGATCCAATCCTCTCCAGTCCAAAATTTTAGACCCTATATACCACATACCCCCGACCCAGTAGCCAAAAACCAAAAAATGATCCAGTTTCTCAGTAATGCAATGTTGGCCAGTCCTCTAATTGTTCCAAGTAAACTGTCTATTGTTGGACTGAATGTCGACTAAATTCAAAACTTTAATGTAATTTCTCATAAGTAAAGTAGAGGGGTCAAGCTTTGTCATACCACCATGTTTTTGAGTCAAATCCAAAATAGCGTTAAAATCTTCAGCCATAATCCAAGGTTAGAGGGGAGCCAAGCTGCAGACAAAATTAATGTGGCCCCATAGGGATTGTTTACCCCACTAGTCAATAAGGGCATAGACATTGGATAGAAGAATGACTTCCCCCATCTCAAAGCTAGAAGCCATCATAGTCAAGGAAAACTTAGAGGACAACCATCCTATGAGGCCAATCTTGTGGGGGTTCCAAAGGCAAGCTAATCCTCGTGAAGATCTGGTAGCCCCAATGCATTGATAGTCCCCTTGTCTCCACAACTTAGGCACTAATCTGGATATAGCATCTACTAAAAGCTTAGTCTCCTACAAAAAAAGGACATCAGGTCTTTGACTTCTAATCAAGTTGTGAACATCTTTTTGTCTAGGGCTATTTTTCAAACCCCTTACATTCCAAGATAATAAAATCATTTCAAAGGATTTAGAAAGTGAGCATCTAGAGTCTTCATTGACCCTGACTCCACCAAAGTCTCTCCCATTAGTTTCATCTTTACTAGGCCTTTTTTCCTACCAAGCTTGACTGATTTCTCCCCCCACCCTTCTTAAGGTCTTTTTGCAAAAGTCCCAAGTGAGGAGAAGATTTACTACTCCTTGCTGCTCCTAATTCTCTGGATTTCCCTATTAAAGATAAATTCCCATCTTCTTTAGAGGGAATAGCTGAGGAAGTCAAAACATCTGATATCAACATCTATTGGTCCATATCCATGTGCCCATCCCTAACATCTTATGATTTAGTTAAATCAATTGAAACATTGTTCTCTTGGGCTGGGCCCTCAATTTGTTGAACTAGAATCATCAACCCTGTGTTCACCTCCTGTTGGTTAAGGTCATCTAGAATTTCAAATTTGTTAAGTGAGTCATCTACCTGTCTTTCCTTCAAAGACTATTTTTAAACCCTATTTTTATATCACCCTTTAATCGGGACAAAACCATCAGTTTCTAGCACCTCACCTGGAATCAGGCCCTTCCCTTTGTCAATTCTAGGGTGATTACGAGTAGGTTGAGCAGGTTGAGATTCAAAGGTTTTAGATTTGGGACACCATCATTGCAAGTGACCATAAGCATGGCAAAGATGACAGTGAAAGGGAAGAGTTTCATAATCGAATTATTATACCTAGGGAAAGGGTCCCACACTCATTTCAATAGCATCAGGTATTGGCTTACTAAGATCAATTTCAACACAAATGTGGGCATAAGGTCATTACCTTTTTCCCAAGGATTGACATTGATGAACTGACTGGCCTTCCCAGGAGAGATGTAAGCAATTACAGGGTATCTTCATGACAACATTCCATCAAAAAGTGAGGTAGCCGCACCCACACTGGAACATAGTTTGGCAATTCCTCTGAAGGTATAAAACCAGGATGCCACGGCTTGATAAACAGCCCCACCTAATTGTGAAAGTATGGAACTCCAACAAAGACTCTGATATAGTTAGTCAAGCAAGTAAAAGTGACCATAAAATAACTATTGGCTAACATTGTGATATCTATTTCTCCTTCTGAAGCCCATGTCCTCTGAGCCCACGCTTCCAAGAATTGGAACAAAGTCTTGAGCCCTAAAAACTTGCAATACAGAGAATGATTTGTATAATATTTGATATCCTCAGCAATCATGTCCATAGGTATGACCAATTTGGGCCTCTCCTTGCATCTTTCTAGGCATCCATTGACCTTGGGAAGTCTCATGCTAGTTGGCTTCAGCATCACATAGACCTAGAAACAGTGGGGGGAAAACCATTCCAGCACTCCTCAAGCTCCGGGCCAACTGTTGCACTCCCTGGGCTAATTGCTGCACTCCTTGGGCTGACTACTGCACTCCCAATGCTGCCCTATAGCTGCGACCTACGCTCTCCCCCTTCATGCACTCTTTCCCCCGTGTGCCTTCCTTCTCTCTTTTTGCTATTTTCATCACAGTCCAAGATAATAGAGATCAGAGCAACGAGGTCACCGTACCCCAACGTGAAAAAACCATAGCTTTGTGATTAATTATGAACTATAATATTCTTTTTTAACCTTGAAATTCTCAAAAATGTATAATTATCTTGAAATTATTTATTTATAATGACAAAATTAATCATGAAAGATTGAAACATTTTGATAGATTCACCCATTAAATTTATATGCTCAGTTTTCAAGTCCTTGAATCATGATTTGATGGATTCATCCTTATCTACCTTAACTTTCAGAAAACTAATCCATTTCATAATTGAATAGTTATATTTATAAACAATTCACTCTACTTCCTTCTTGAAGCTATATGTAGTTGCCTTAAGAAGCACTTAAATTTTGGGATTATTAAACAAATTCCCAATGGAGGTTATCACATCTATGACCCTCATATCCTTCAATATATGCATGGCCTTCCTTTATTGACCTAAAAACTAATCTATCAAGTATTTCATATATTTATTCCAATTCAAATACCATCTCTATTTTAAATCACATAATCTAGAGCCCATACTATATCCTCGATAGACATCAGGTTTAGATGATTATATGCACTATTCATCACAGACTCAACCAAGAAGTTCAATCTTTTTTTTTTATAAAATTTGTGCCAAAGTTTTAGTAATTTTACCCTTTCATGTTGGGACTAACCTCTATATACTCAAATTGTATTTAAAATATTATACAACCTAGTAGTTTCACTTTGGATGTTGTCCACAATTTCATAGGGAGCCTAAATGATTTATATTTATAGAAATATTTATTGTGATTATTATTTAATTTTATAAAAAAAATTCACAACTTCCCTAGCCGAATATACAAAATAAAAAAATCCTTTGTATATTCATTGGGGTTATTTGATCTAAGCAATAATTCAGATGACAATTCGGGTGATGGGTCCACCCCAATTGATGGCAAAACTTCTGGGAGCCATAACTTTTGCACCATAGCTCCAATTGACTCACCATTTGAACTGTTTAAAAATTTTGACCCCCAAAAACTCAACAGAAGTACCCCAAATTTTAATTTTAGTAGTGCAGTCTAAAAATAGTAAGTTTCTAAAAATATTAATTCCTCGAATTTTGTATTGTTGTAAATCGTGGAAGTCAGACCACTTGATCTCCCTCGATATTGGTGATGCCCCACATCCTCCTCACACCTTCAAAACACATATAAATGAAAATGTATCCCAAAATGGAAATCAGGCATCTCTTCTCAAAGATAGGCATATGTTTGGGTCTACAATTTTGATAAATAGAACATCTCTTTTTCGAGATAGAATTATTTGAATTGTGTTGTTCTTATTTCTGAATTATCTTTCAACCAAAGCTTTTGAGTTTTGGATCATTATTAGGACTGATTTTGGGCTTCTTAGCCAAGGGTAACAAGTTTTCTCTCTTTTCTAACAATATTTTCTCTCATGTGCTAGTGTTTACCCCTTTCATCTTATTCACCCCATTAATTGTACCACTTTTCTTTTCAAATCACATGGATATTTTTGATAAATCTATCAGAACAAGATTTTTCCTATTTTATCTCCATCCTTATAACTCTTTAAATTATTGAGGCACTATGGGTTCCCCTTATTCTTCAAGTTAGTTTGAATCTACATAGGTAGAAGGTGTCTTAATAACTAGAGGTGGCATTGAGGGACTTATTTGGACTAGAATTTGATGGGGTGGATGAATTACTATTTGATGACTTAATACTTCCCTATGAGTTATAGTTATAACCATTTACTTTGCTTGGCCTAGGGTTTTAAAAATTATCTTTGTATCATTTTATGTAGGTGCAAATTATGGTAAAGTTAAATCCAATTTACCTAGGGGTTTTTGAGGGGTAGCACCCAAGGGTTAAAAATGGAAAATCATAGTAAATCCTCAAAATAAATCCTCTTTCTGGTAGTTTTCATTTGTGTTATAGTGTAAATAATGGAAGAATCAACAAGACTTGAGACTTGTTGCTCAAACACAAAAATAGTATGGGAATATCATGACTTAGTTTTTGAACATTAATATTTTAATGATTGATATGGATAAAGTGGGAAACAACTAGACTAATAATTGATAAATAAACAACCTAAGTATTTACAAATGTAAAGTAATTAGGAAGAGAGGAAGTTACCTGATTAATCACCTATCTTTATTCTTCATTAAGAATATTTTGGATCTGTGTTCCATCTAGAGTTTATCCTTCATCTATACTTCCCAAGATTATTTAGTTTTACCTTTCATTCTCTGTCTCTTCTATTTATTTATTTCATCTTGTTTTAATCAGTTCATGTTTTGGCCCCTTCATAGATCATGCATTTTTTTCTTTATCATCCATGGGATAATCTAATATTGGAAATATATATTCATGTTCTTCCTTTGGTTCCCCATAAAGATGTTACCCTTAGGTAAATATAAATTATTATGGTATTTCTTCCACATATTGAGTTCTAAAAGAGGGTGGAAGAATTATAGATTTACCTTGGTGAGTAATCATGGGGGAATAGGAGATAAAGCAGAAGATGAAATAGATGAAGGAGAAACACTAGTATAAACTACTAATATAGGTGATGAAGGGATGGAAATTGAAATAATGGTGGTGGAGACAAGAGTGTATGAAGTGGAAACTAATATAATTAATTAATATTTGGGGAGATGTCCCCTCAATCATGGTAGTTGGTGAAGATGGACCTATTAGATATACTTGAGGGGAAGGAAGAATGGATGAAAGAGATGAAAAATAACTCTATATAAAATTAAGGGGACTTACTTATGTCACTATAGTAAGTGGATCTAAAGGTGATGAATAAAATGTACTTGTTTATTCATTTAGAGGAGGTAAAGTCCTCATAACTATGGTTGATGTGCCCAAAGTGATATAAACTAAATGAGTGGGGATCGAATGAGGACCGCAGAGATATTTTAGAATATCTTTTCTAATCTAAATATTCTCTTACATTTGGCTACTAGGATCTCCTTTTGATAAATTAATTTCCTCTTCTATGGGAGAGGGAGGCTGATCCTATTTGACTGAGCCTTGGGATAATGGTTACTACCACTAATGACCCAAGTCTTATTCTTATTATTTAATCATTTCATTTGCTTTATCCTTACTAATTTTATGGTCATAATAGATTTCTTGAGTAATGCTAATTGATATCTTATGATTCTTCATGCAGATCAAAACTTCATAATCATTTGAAGCATTTAAAAAGATGGCATAACGTTTATATGCCTTGTGACCATACCTAATGATAACCCCCATTTTCTCCTTGAATCAATTAATATAATTTATAACTCATCATAAAGGGTCCCATTCTCTGTATTTAGCCACCTTTAAGTTATAACTAACCCTTTCCTTTCCTAATTGATTGAGGCTTTCCCTTATTACAAAATGAGGCTATATAATGCTTAGGGGAGTCTTGAAATAATAAGATTGGTGTTTGATACCAATCTCCTCTTCTACACTATTATGAAATTTATTATTCTAACACCTTATCTAGGACATGGTATGTTAAATTCAAGATTGTGATTTGGTACATTAAATTCTAATCATTGTATATGATACATAGTACCAATAATATCCCATTTTGGGATGCTCCTTCTCAAGTTTTTAGATAGTCTTAGAATCTAGGTTACATAAACGACCTAATAGGCCTAAAGATAAACATCTTCAAAAATTATAGGGATTTAATTCTTGAATTTTTTATACATAAAATAAAGGATCATCATAAAAAAAAAATTATTCATTTATTTTTTGGATGGATCCCATGGTTCCCCATGAGTTTTATGATTGTCCCAATGACTGCATCCACCAACTAAGACTTCATATAAAATTTCCATCATCCAGCCTTTGTTCTAGTTTGTACATCTACCCCTTTAATATAACACTAATAACTTCCCCATTTTATACAATACTATCTACGGTTATGAGAATATCCAATAATGCCACCCATTCTACCTATACATAAGTGATAATAATGCAACTAGTAGATGTATTCAAAATGTCCATTTATACCCTAATGACTAATTTGAGCTTAATTATGGAATTAGAGGAAATACCTACATTGGGATTCAATTTCCCTTCTTTTACTAACCATTGTTTCTATTTTCCTTTCATATTATTTCATTCCATCCTCACATTGACTGAAACCTAGTTTTAAGAAGTTTAACAAATTAGAATCCTATGATACATCGCAAAAGCTTGTCAAAAAACATAAGAAACTACATTTCATGTGTTCAAAGATTAAAGAAATCTCCAGTTTAAGTGCCATTAAAAATTAAATCATAAATAAGTTTATATAAGGCATTACCTTCAATTTTGAAATCTCATTATGTAATCCCTTGTTCTTTATTGCAAACAAGTCATGAATATATTTTAACTCCTCTTGAGATAAAGGATATTATGAGGAATATGGTGCTATGGCATCCACCATATTCCAAATAGACAAGTAAAAGGGGAAATTTAAATAGAGGTTACTCTTGTCAAACATAGTGTTTGCATAATCAGTGTTATAGGAAATAGAGTATGAATAAGGGACATGACTATATGTTGATTTTGGAGAATCCACTTTTTTAATATTATATTGTGAAATATATTTCATAGACTAGCTAAAATCACTTGAAATTTAATATATTTTATCTCCTCTTGAGATAAGGGATATTATGAGGAATATGGTGCTATGGCATCCACCATATTACAAATAGCTAAGTAAAAAGGGAACTTTAAATAGAGGTCACTCTTGTCAAACATAGTGTTTGCATAATCAGTGTTACAAGAAATAGAGTATGAATAAGGGGCATGACTATGTGTTGATTTTGGAGAATCCACTTTATTAATTATTGTGAAAGATATTTCATAGACTAACTAAAAGCTCTTACAATTTAATTTAGTAAACTAGGGATTTTAGTTACTTGATAACTGAGAATCATAATATCTAATTTGTAAGTTAATGAATTAAGTTGATGTTACTCAGATTTGGATATATCAACAAAGTCTAGAAATTTAATTCACATTTAATTTAAAATTAATGAGAATAAATATTTTGAATTTTTTTATATTTCAATTTAAATTTAAAATTAAACTTTGGTGGACTATTTTAAACCACATGGAAACTTCTTAACTTTGAGTGCTAAATCATCACTTTAAAATAGGTGTTTATTCCTTGATTATTGACCCCTTGCTTAGTTTCTAAATATTTTATTTGAATTATGAATATGCATATCCTTGATTTTCACACTTGTATTCATCTATTTTACCCATGGTCCTTAGCTTTAAAATCTTACTTTACATGTTTCATGGGTTGCAAGTTAACAAGATTGAGACACATAGAGAAATATTGAGGATCTAGAGTTATTTGATGTCAAATATGTATTTCCTCCTACATATTTAGGTGTCTAGATGTCAAAATGTGTGATATAGCTTGTCCATCGACTTTTTACATATCTTGAAGGGCTCTAATTGAACGAGATTATGCCACTTATCATGATCTTAAAGTTCCATAAACTTAGAATATAAGATATTATTTAACCTTCCAGGTTCTAAGTCTTGAGATTATACCATGTGTTACAATATTAGAGTTTCATATACTTGAAATACTTAATATTTATATGAAAACAACATCATTATGAGTGAATGAGGTCTTTCCACATGGATAACTTATGATGAATCAACTATCTTAAAGGTAAAAAAAATTCATTTGACTATTGTGAGCTTTGATTAATGCTTTGATGATGTTTTTCATGATCTTAAAACTATAGGGTCGTGGGACATTCAATATTCATGAAAGCTAAAGGATTATGAGTGAATCTGATCTTGCCATCCGTCATGATCTCATAATCTTGGATAACATAGTGATCTAAGAGATTTGGGTGTGGAAAATTTATGATTATTAAAAATAACCTTACATACACATGAAAAAAAAATAGAAAAAAACATGTTAGCTCTTTTAGCCAAAAAAAATAAGTTCAACCTCAGATAAGATGTGAAAACCCATGGTTATAAATAAATCACAAATAATACCCAATCTTGGATTTTATTTCTTTTTTAATTCTAAATTTAAACTCATACTTTTGGAAATGACCTTAGAATAATGTATGTTAAATAAATATAATGGATTTTAATACTCATAGGGCCTCAAATAATTTTTTTTCAACAAAAATGGGTCCCTATTTCAATTTAGAAAATGGGGTGTGTTAGGACACAAAAAATGGTGGCTCAATGGGTACATACTGCCAAGTATTTGAGAACCCATAAACTTAGTAATGTTTCAAAAAAAACTTTAGTTATAACAATGAAGCAATAAATGAACCAAACCATTGATTAATGACTCCCCATTCCACATGCAACATACCAAATCTTTTAATTAATGGGATTTATGTGTATGATTTTGTAAAGTTTAGTTTCACTTATTATTTTAACAAAGACCTAGAAAAATATTGTAAGTTTCATTTCAATTTTTGATTCCATAATCAAATAATAAGCTTATCATAGGCATTTCTCTTCTTCTAGATAAGCATCCAAATCCCCAATAGTGATACCTTTGATTTCACTCTAAATGTTTCTCTCCTTCCAGCTAATAATCCATATCCACAGGAGAGGTTGAATCACCCTTTATCCATAAGTTTATATTATTGATTTTTTTTTGTAAAAAAATGTAAAAATAATTGGGAAACACCATTTTCTAGGTATATATAAAATAAAACTTAATTTTACCAACATGTCCCTACTAGTGTGCATCTATTTCATTATTTATTATCTCTCCATGTTTTGGCATGTAATAGTGTAATTAA
>JARHVA010000964.1:220000-295000 GCA_037957365.1 Torreya grandis
GAACACGTGTCCCTATAGCCCAATTTCTTATATTCTAGTAGAAGTTTTCAACCAAATGGGTAGGAAGATAGTAGTTAGGAAGGACCATTTTTAGAAAAAGTGCATCATTGGGGTACTAAAATTGAATCTAAATCAATACAAAAGGATTTAAAGGCCATAGGGTTAGTTGAAACTAAGCAGAGAAAATAAAGGAACATAAAAAAAATAGTGCACATGTTTACTCTCCTAGTGCGCAGATAAATCTTAATATTATAAAAGTAGAATTACCTAGAATGTAGCTTCTTCTTGTAATAAATATGTAGTATATCCCTCTAATACCATTTTACATAATGGGTGTTATAGGAGGATTTATAAATTTGGAAACATATGATGGGTCTATGAACCATGAATAGTACTTGATAACCTATGAAATGAGATGATAGGCTAAGGGAATTACTATTGAAGCTATCAAAAAGTATGAGTTATTAGGGTATGAATAAAAATAGGACTTGAGTTTATGTACCATAGAGACATTCAGTAGGAAATTCTATAATAGGTTAAGGAATGGTTCATCATAGAATTCAAGATAAAGAAATGTACAAGTCATAATATTCAAGACTTGAAGGAGATAAGACAAAAGTTAGGAGAATTAGTCTATTACTATAATTATAGGTTCTCGAATGTTATGAATAAGGTGGAATTTTCCCTAATAGGCAAAGATAAATCTATGTGATTTTTATAAGGAATGTACTCTAGAATCATATTTGCCACTATGCAAACTCAATATGCTACTAAAATAGAAGTTAGAGATAATGCCCTACAAGTAGAGAAAATTGAAGATTATGGGGAAGCCCCTATCATAAATTATAAGATTGAAAATAAATTTCAAGATTTTAAGAAGAGAATAGATCAATATCATGAGGTAGATAAACCTAAGTTGGATCTATGGTGTATAAAGTGTGGGAAAGGACATCACATGAATGATTATCTTAAGATCAAGATAGAGTTATATGAAGTCTATTGATTAGTTGGGCATGCAAAAATGCAATTCCATCTCTTAAAATAGTATGTCAAGAACCCATAGAATTTAAATTACAATCTCTATAAGTCACATAATAAATATGAAAAGAATTGTAGGGCTTTATAGTAGCTCAAATAATACATCACCAAAAATGTATTCATTATCACTATGTAGCAAGTGTCCTTGGTGATGTAATCAATTCTAGGCCCAGATGTTGACAAAGGTTGTGTGACCCAAGTAGGTCCATAATGGATTCCTAGTTCTCCATAGTACCAACCTCAAGGTCTGGCTAGTTGGACCCCTCCTTCACTGATTTAGACACCACCATCACCTAAATTCTACTATACAACACCTTGGAGCCCAGAAATGATGCAATATTATAAAATAAGTTAGACTCCACCAATAGTGTAGCAATAATTTTGAATTGGAGTTAATACCCAATAACATCAACATTAGAACTTAGCATAACAACAAATAGGGTATAGATTAGGTTATCAGTCTAATAGAAGATGATATAGGGGTGGAAATAGAGGAGTTTACCAAGGTCATAGAGGAAATAACTATCAATAACCTCCTTTGTAATGTTATCTATAAGGAGAGTATAATCATGTGTAATTTAATTTCTCTTTGAATCCTCAAATATAGTCTTATTGTGCATACTATAGAATATATGATTAGCATGAGACATAAGATTATCCTATCTTAGAAACGTAAAAATATGATAAGGCCATCAAGAATGTGAATATGGTGAATGTGTAGCCTAAGGAGGATGCCTTACTAAAAATTTTTACGTGACATCAACATGTATAAAAAGGATTGCCTCCTCTTGCAATGCATAAATACTAGGGAATATAAAAAGCAAAATAGGTTAAATATCTAGATCCATATATAGAAAAGGGGATCATGTATGAAGTTGTGAAGATATTAAAAAATATCCAACACTAAGACACTACTGAAGGAGATGATGTAGTAGTATATGCTCAAATGTATGGCTAGATCATGTGCATTATGCATCAAAATGGAGTTGTTACTTAGCCATCACTCAATGATTGAATACAACTTAATAATGGAGGCCTAAACTAATAGTTACTCAATCATTGACAACCCAATCTATTAAAGAATATTGTGCATCCATGTTTGATATAATCCCCTTCTTGTTAAAAGTTGACTTTCTCTATCAAGTAGATGATCATATATAGGATTATTTAGAGCCAACCAAAGAATTTAGTTTCCCTTGGGAAATAAATTCATCTATTAGTGGATACTTAGACATACACCTACTCAATTGGGCTTATAATGATCATGAACTTATACCTATGAGAATGGTCTTTGAAAATGAGAGATAACCTCCTATGTGTTATGCAACTGAGGATATTAATAAATTAATTCTGCGTATACAAGTTCATATACCTACCTTTAGCCAGTGGATCAATGATTTTAATTATGCTTTGAAGGGAGTTGCAGTGACATGGAGGGAAATTAATATAAATGAGCAACTCAAATGGGATGATGTGTGTGAATTCATGATTAAAAGGTTCCAACTACAACAAGTCATCAGAAGTAATTGGATTTTCTTACAAGAAGGTGAGTGTCCTAAGATCCATATTCACAAATATGTTGAAGTCTAGACCGAGGAATGTGTGATTCTAAAGTACCGGGTTCACATCTTTCATCATACACTTGATCCTTTATCATCAACATGGTATATCCATCAAGAATTTAGGATGGAGATAAAGCATTGGGAAAAGGTACCAAGAAAATTTATACAGATGTTTATTTTTGAAGATCTGAACCCTCTAGTTCACAATGCACTACTAAAAATCAAACATTTCCTATGTCATGGGTGTGTACAAGATTTAATCACCATGACAAAATCCATTGTGCAAAAGAACATATCTTGTGATATAAATATGATGTTACAAATATATAAAGCTGATAAGAAAGAAGATCAATCTCTTACATATCCATTCCACCAAATACAAGATGAAGAATAAGATATTGAAGATTTGATACTGATGGTGATATCTATTTTATTGATTTGTTTACACTTGAATGACCACTGGAACCCATAAATGATATCAGCATAGAAACTACTAAAGAAGATAGGTTGCATAGCATACAAATTCTAGAATAGGAAGGGCAATGAATGATACAATAAACTATTGATGAGGAAAATTTTAAGATATACTAGCATCCCATTTAAAATCATGTAACAAACACCAAAACTAAGGAGGTTCCTAAAGTGTTGTATATAGGTGATTAATGGATAAAATATAAATTTTTTGACACCATACAACTCTTATGAGATTATCAAGATTTATTTCCCACTAAATTTTTAGAGGTCCAAGGAGTTGATCCATCTCTAGGAAAAATTAATATCAAACTCATGGAGTGCACATGAACCATAGATAGATGGCCATATAATTTGAATCCAAATATGAAGTTAAAAATGAAGGTTCAACTTGATAGAATGCAACATGCAGGTATAATATGTCCTATCAAAAAGATATATTGGGTTAGACCCATGGAAGTAAAGCCTAAGAAAATAAGAGAGATCAGAGTATGTGGGGATTATCAAATTCTAAATGATGCATGTTTTAATAATCCATTTCAAATTCCCCTCATTGATGAAGTTTTGGAATCTATTATAGGTAATGAAGTTTACTCTTTCACTAATGGCTTCAATGGAAATAATTAAATACCCATCACAAAAGAAGATAGAGCTAAAATTAATTTTGTCATGGAATGGGGATCCTTTGCATACAATGTAATGCCTTTTGGCCTCAAGAATACACATATAATTTTTTCTTATGCAGTGGTGACTACATTCAAAGACTTCATTCATGACTTCCTTGAAGTACATACCAATGACTAGGCAGTCTTTTCTTTATTTAACTATTTTTTTTCTAAATTACACCTCATGTTATAATGTTGGTGAGATCTATACATTGTGATAAATTTAAAAAAACTATTTATTATTTACAAATTTTGGTGTCCTATAGGTCATATAGTGTGTAGCGAAGGTATTCTGGTAGACTAGGCCAAAATTGGAGTCATTCTCACTATGACTCCACCAGTTAGATTCTTAAAATAACAATCTTTTCTTGGTCATATAGGGTACTATAAAAAGTTTATTAAGGGATATGTAGTCATTTCATCTCCATTGGAATACTTATTTCATAAAAGTCAAAATTTTATATGGACTTGATAGTGCCAAGTATACTTTATTAAACTAAAACATAGATTAGTTATTATGCCTATACTCATCATTACATATTAGATCAAGCCCTTTCATGTGCACATTAATGGTTCAGGTATCTCAATTGGTGTTTTACTTGTGTAGCTTGAAGATGGTGGACTTGACCATCCCATACATTTTGCAAGCCAAAATTTATTTGATGTAGAAACAAACTACATGACAACTAAAAGAAAATCACTGGCTATAATGTTCATACTACAAAATTTTTGACACTATCTTCTTGTGATATCATTTGAAGTTTTCATGGATCATCAACCTCTGTGTTACTTGGTAAATAAACCAATGCTTAGAGGACGCATATCTAGGTGGTTAATACTATTTCACTAATTCCAATTTTGCATTAATGTCAAGCTAGGTAGAGAGAATGTGGGTCCAAATCATTTTAGTTGCATTCCTAATGGTAAAGAACACAAATAAGTGAAAGCATATTCTCTTGATACTCATATATTTCATGTTATATTTCATGTTTTTATGGTCCCTAAATTTTTTTAGGTAATCGATAACTTCCTTGAACAAGGAGTATTACCTACACACTTCTAAGAAAGAGACAAGAAGTATTTTATCACCAGAGCTTTGACATACACTATCATCAATGGGCTTTTGTATCATTTGGGGATGGATGAAGTACTAAGCAAGGTAGTTATGGAACATGAATGACCACAACTCTTGTAGGAGGCACACCAAGGAATAGTATGAGGACATTTTGCTGGATAAGCTATTACCAAGAAGTTTTTATAGAGTGGGTTATGGTGGCCCAGTATTTTTTAGGTTGCATATAGAGTATCACACTAGTGCGATATATTTCAATTTATGGATAAACCACTACAAAAATATTAAATGCATTTTTATCCTTTTTTAGATGAATAAATTTTTGAACAATGGGGCATTGACTTTGTTAGACCCATTAATCTACTAAGTAAACATAGTAAATCAAGGTATATGATCACTGCAACAAACTACTTTACCAAATGGGTTGAAGTTATTATAACACCCAACTATGGTGAAAAAGATGCAACAAAGTTTCTTTATGAGAATATTATTACAAGGTTTGGATACCCCATCAATATCTTTAGTGATTGATAGATGCACTTTATAAATAAAACCATCAAGGATTTTACTAAAAAATTCATGATCTCTCATCATAAAATTATTGCATGCCATCCAAAAGCTAATGGTGAAGCTGAGCCTTCTAAAAAATTTATGGGCACAATGTTGACAAAGATATACAATGTCAAGAGAAATTATTGGAAAGACTACATTTTTTTAATTTTGGTGGCATATGACATGCACTATAGGAGGGCTGCATGTTTTACTCCATTACAATTGGTCTATGGGATTGAAGCAATTATGCCAATGGAATATTTAATACCCAATCTGCATATTGCAATGATCATGAGACTAGGGGATCATGAATCTCTCACCAAAAAACTTCTTAAACTAAATATAATAGATGGATACTAACATAACTCATAAGCAAACACAAAAAGCATGGCATGATAGCAATTTGTGCCCTAATGAATTTCATAAAATTCAACCAATTTTGTTATATGATAGTCATTTTAGAGCTTTTTTTAATCAAATTATAGATTTGATGGAAAGGACCTTAAGTTATAAATGAAATATTGTAGTAAGGAATCACTGTTTTGAGATATCTATGTAGATCCATTTTGTTAGGGTGAGTGAATGGTTGTAGGCTTAATCCCTACTACCAATAGTCTTAATTGTTCTTATTCTACTGAGTGGGTCTTGAGTAGCACCAAGGAGATTAGGATTTATCATTTTTACATGTTTTTTGTGTCTTTTTTTAGTTCTATTATGTATATGATCTCTTCACTACCATTTGAGAACCAAGATACCAAGTATAGTATGAAAAAACCATGCACATGAGAATTCACATGCACCATCATCAATGTCAATAGGATCAAGTGAAAGTAATTAAGTCTAGGAAAGGTACTCATAATTCACATCAAAAAGATCTTCATCATATAATGGTCATCTACCATAATTTAATCCTAGATCTAAGGTTATATTGACTTAATCTTAAATACATTGACAACCCATCAACATCATCCACTTATACTCCCATATGGACAATAAAGATCATAAAAATGTATCTCCACACATTTCTCAATGACTATATTAATCATAAGACCAAATAAGATTTGCCACATCAATAAGTATATTCATGTCAAATGGATAGTGAAGGATGAGATTTACATAGAAACCCACAAGGACAACATATATAAAGGGATACCTCACAAATCAAGTTTGCATTTCATCTTTGCATATATTTTTGATGACCTATAATTTTATAGATCTGATCTAGTTTTATTATGCCAAGATCCACTAGAGTTTCATGTTCATCACTCAAATTTTTTGGATACTTCATGACTCATCAAGGGTTTGATAGATGCAAAAAAGAAGAAATGGGCATTAGTATGGCTTTTAGGTAGACCATTCAATATCTCTTAATTATGTCAAATAATTTTTGTAGATGGTTTTTATGATCAACTCTTTCCTTTTAAAACACTATCAAGTCATCCATATAGATGATGATGCACTTGTAAACAATTCCTTGAAATGCAATGTCCATAGCTCACTTGAAGGTTGATCCTACATTTATTAATCTAAAAGGCATTATTTTATATGAAAATGGTACCACATTTAGTGGTGACATCAATATTTATTATATCCCCCACTTCTAAAAACACCTAATTATAGCTATATAATCCATCAAATAAGGACATCATCTCATATATATAGACTATTTTGATCATTTAGTCAAGAGAGGGAAATGATAGTTATACTTTTTTGATGCTTAGTTCAGGTTTAAGAAATTGACACATAGTTTGGTTTTTCCATTATTATTCCAAATAGGCACTAAATTGTTGGCCCAATTATAATGTCTGATTGGGAAGATGATCTTTACATCCATAAACTTCTAAACTTTTATGTGGGTGAGGGGATCTAGGATTGGATTTACTATCCTATGTAGTTGTTTAAATTGATTATGTTCTTTCTTTAGTGGGATAGTGTGTGATGACCATGATGTCAAAATCCTTCAAATATTCATATGTTTAAATGATCACATGTTTGTAATACATCAATAGATACTTCAACTTCTATTTTTGCCTTTTAGTGAAACTCATACCAATGCTTACATACTAGGGATGTTGGTGAGTACCCATATTTTCCTTGTAAAAATTAGATTTAGTTATTTTAGGTTGTTTTTAATTTTTTGCTTATGGATCCATGTAGAAATATCATTATAATGAGACCATCCCCATGAGAATTCGGTTATCTTTAAAGTGTAGTATGCCATCCTCTCTGAAGATTTTTAAATTCATAGGCTCAACATCTTTTTCATCTATTATATAGAATTCAAAGGTTTTAGAGTTACTCATGAATTGTATGATCTAGTAATCATCATAAGATACCTAGAATTTCTCCACTTTTTCTAGGATAGAGAGGCAAGGAACTAGATCCATAGATAATATATAAATTTTGGACTTTTGGAGTGGTGCTAGGTTGGCAACTGATGTCACTACTGAATCTACCATCTAATTCTCCTCTCTTTGAGTAGTTTGAATGTTGAATGGTTTGAAGGACTCAATCAAATAACATGCTTAGTGTTTGTACTTATTAAAATAAGATATTTTACATTGATATTTGTTTTTGATCTAGTTCATGACCATATTTTAATAATCAAATATCTATAAATAATTGAAATTATGTTTTAGTGTGAACTAAAGACAAAGGATTAAAGATTCATAATTTTCCCAATTATTGGCATAAGGGAATTACAACATATACATGGCTAGATATTATTTCCCATCTAGGTTTGTCAAATTTGTGCCAACACATGAACCTTGCTTAAATATGGCTCCATCAACATGGAGATTCCATAATTGGGAATGACCTTCAAATTCTTATTCATGAGGTTATTTCAAGGTAGTAAATGTATATACACCTGCATGGGAGGATACAAAGTTGACCTTATCATTTTTAGCATTGTATTTTATGACCAAGTACTTCATCATTGCTTATCAATCTATTTAGATATATTTTAATACTACTTTCTATTGTATCCACATGTGTGATAAGTCTATAAACATGTATCCATTCAATGTATTTGAAAAATCTTGGCTTAACAATAAACCGTGAGATTTAGGAGTGTCAATGAAAAGAATATCTATGTATTATTTTACACATGACTCAAATGCAAGATGAATGTGTAAATTTATAAAATCCCAAACATATGGGACAAAATACATGTCTAGTTGTAGCACCACCCTTTTATATTTTTCTAGGGTCAAAACTAGTTTATTGCATATAATTATTGGCATTACATTAACTATGGTACTTGAGTAAACCAAACAATTATGCACATTATTTTTGAACATTATTACATAGTTGATAGAAAAGGTGGTACATTGGGCTTGTCTTTTTAAATGACCATTTTTGTTTATGTAGCTTTTGATTTATTAGGGATAGTCTTCATATCAAAGCTTTCATTAAAAACTATTTTTGTTCGGTCATATGAACTAGATTATGAAAATTGGTGTTTGAATTTGATCTTCTTCATATCTTTGACTATATTATATCCTCCTTTGATTTATAGCTACACACTTGTATTTGATCATTCTATTTTTAAGGGTTTAATTATTATTTGAATTTAAATCTAGAGGAATGGTAGCACTATTGTTTTGGGGTGTTGAATTAGTGCTAGATTAGTTTTTTTTTTCAAATTATAATTATTCCTATGGTATTATTGAAAAGAATTGATTTCATCTGTATTAGCCTCAATTTAATGTTTTTCCTCATAAGTAATATAATTTCATGTCCAAAATACCATTATTGTGTTGGAAATCCCTGGTATAGTAGAAGAAGATGGCTCTGGCTGATTTTAAAATCTTTCATGTTTGTCCATTTTTTTAAAAAGTTATTAAAGGTGACACATAATTATATGCAGTCTGGCTCACTATGTTATGGAATCATAACAAGTTTTGGAGTGTTAGTTTTATGATTTTTATCATGGGAACCTTGTTCAATATTTGTTATTCTATGTTGTTTCTAGATCTATTGAAATTCATGTATATTTGATATACAAACTTTTAATGGTTTTATGCTATGGTATTTACCATCTAATTATACATTATTAAGAACATGTTACAACTTATATACCACTCATTAGATGGGATCCAATTGTATCTTTGTAGAATCACCAATAATAACCTATGTAGTAGAAGTATTGACTAGTATCAAATATTGGTTGTAATATTCATGGTTATATATAAATAATATTTTTCAATAATCTATGGTGTTAGTTAGGTGGAAAATGGATTAAAGGTAATTGGGTATACACCAAGTTTTAATTTTGAGCCACAACATTCTAATTAATATTGGGAATAGGGTTGAGGGATAAAAAATTGGGAGTGTTACTTTTATGATGTTTATAATGGGAACCTTGTTCAATATTTGTTATTTTATGTTGTTTCTAGATCTATTGAAATTCATGTTGTATATTTGATATAAAAAAATTTAATGGTTTTATGATATGGTATTTACCATATAATTATACATTATTAGTAACATGTTACAACTTATATACCACTCATTATATGGGATCCAATTGTATCATTTTATAATCACCAATAATAACCTATGTAGTAGAAGTATTGACTAGTATCAAATATTGGTTGTAATATTCATGGTTATATATAAATCATATTTTTCAATAATCTAAGGTGTTAGTTAGGTGGAGACTGGATTAACATTTGGAATAGGGTTGACGGCTGAAAAATTGGGAGTGTTACTTTTATGATGTTTATCATGGGAACCTTGTTCAATATTTGTTATTCTATGTTGTTTCTAGATCTATTGAAATTCATGTTATATATTTGATATACAAATTTTTAATGGTTTTATGCTATGGTATTTACCATATAATTATACATTATTAAGAACATGTTACAACTTATATACCACTCATTATATTGGATCCAATTGTATCTTTGTAGAATCACCAATAATAACCTATGTAGTAGAAGTATTGACTAGTATCAAATATTGGTTGTAATATTCATGGTTATATATAAATAATATTTTTCAATAATCTAAAGTGTTAGTTAGGTGGAGAATGGAGTAAAGGTAATTGGGTATACACCAAGTTTTAATTTTGAGCCACAACATTATGATTAACATTGAGAATAGGGTTGAGGGCTAAAAAATTGGGACCAATATTAAGTGGGGCTAAGACCTATAATTTGGGATTAAATTTTATATCAACATTAATAGCTTAATTGTAGGGAAAAGGTATCATATAAATATTCATCCCCACAATTAGGTCTTCTTTTGTTCATATTCTTGAATAGTGTACCTGCACATGAAATAAAATTGTTAATAAAAACATAGTTGATGTTATCTTCTGCCTATTTTGAAGTTATATACCATTCTTATACTCTTAAAAATTGATTCACCTTCTCCTTCTTTCCATGAGAAATTCCTATTACAAATATGAAGTCTTATTCTTTCATAAATGCTTCTTGTTTACTCCACTTCACATTATTATACAACATCTTCTTGGTCCTTCCATGCCTCATACTTGTGTAGACTCTTGTTTTACTGTTGTGTAACACAACTAAGACTACTCTCTATCTCCTACATATGTAAGGATTGTGTGTTTATTTTCACTATCCCATCTCCTTGATTGGTCATTCTAACATGGTTAGCTTTGAAATCATTTGATTGTATTTTATTGAAATACTATATATTACCCAACTCATGGGCATTTCTTTCTTGTTCAAGACTATCCCTTAAGCATTTGAGTTTACCTACCATTACTTCTTTGGTTTCCATAGTCACCTTAGGTTATTCATTCATCTCTATCTTATATTTTTTCTTGACTTATTCCAAAGTTTGGTTAATGGTTGTTTGTTCCTTCCATGTGATTATATTACAAAACATGTGGTTAACATCAAAATTTGGAGTCTTCATGGCTCTCTCTTGTGTTTCTTTCTTAGACACTTCATTGAACATCTTCTTATCTTTCTTATTGTCATTCCAAAAACACTTATTATCCATCTTAGATGTAATTTCTATTATTTTCTTACTATCATTTCTCTCATAGGCTTGACTACCCTTCTTGTTCTGAATTACTTATTTTTGAGAAATCTCTTCGGTGTTATGTCTTCTTATTTTTTAAGACCACTCTCTTGATACCTCTTGATGACCTTTACTATCACCTTGAATTTTTATTAATCCTCTCTTATGTACATCTTTTTGGATTCAAAACTCTTCATACTAACCATTTCAAGACAACTTACTTTTCATTCCCTCTTTGGTGCCTTGACCAAACCCAAACTTTCCATGGCTTTTCTCCAATAATACTTTGTTTCCATAATCATCATTTACTCATATTTACTATCTTATTCAGCTTTCAATGGGACAAGAATGTGTATCTCTCCATGTTGCTTGATGGTGCATGTATTAGCTTAACCATCATGAATAGCCTGTTTATAAAATTGCCATGGTCTCCCTAATAGTAAATCATAAAAATATATATGAATAATATCACATAATACTTTATCTCTATATCCTCCTATATGGAATTCAACCCAACTTTGTTTAATTACCAAGATTTGAGGTCCCTTATTAACCCATGTAACCTTCTATGGTTGTCGATGTGGAATCCTCTTTAATCCAAATTTATTCACCATGTCTAAAGACATAATGTTATTAGTGATCCCTCCATCAATCAATAAATTAAAAATGTTACCTTTTGCTTTGCACCTACTTTTGAATAAGCTTCTTTTTTTTGGCTAACTCTTTGACTTGTTTCCCCTGCTACAATAATATTCTTCTCATGAGTAAAGACTCATTTATTTTTTGTCTTCTTTACTCATTCACTTATCTTTTACTCTACTACTACATAATTATACTCATTCTCAATGGACACTCGACTACTCTATTCCCTCTCTATGGCATACCAAACATTATCCTTAAAAATGTTGTCTTGGTCCATTTCTCATAGGACCTTAATCTGTTCTTAATATGTTTATTTCAAATGATATAATATCTTATGCATGGTTTTTTACTCCCATTCCTTCTTGAACTATTGATGCATGCATTTTTTTGTCTCTCTTAAACCACCTCTTCATTTCCTCTCTCACTTATCCTTAGCTGCAAAGGTGCTACTTGACCTTGCTGACTGATATTTATTTTTTATTTCTTAATCCCTTCTCTTTGTACTCTCTATTTCAGAGCATACTAAATATCATCCATCCTTGTGACCAATAGGTCAATCAACTGTGTTACTTGGTCTACCATATGCTTGAGCAAATCTTCATCTCTACTAATTCTCTCCATCAAACTATGTTCTTGGTTCCTTGTCCTAAAATTCATCTCAAAAAACATGATGTTAATCATTTTAATAATTAAATAAGAATATTGGATAGCTTTTATACCAAAAATGATGGATAGGTTCCTTGGATTCAATATTAACCTTGTCCTTTTAACCAAACTATCTAGGTTATTGACCCTTCCTACTAACCCTTTATCCCTATTTCCATACTTGTACAAAAAAACATATAGTTATTTATAATATAAAAAAAATTTATTAATCTTTACCTTGTTAAGACACACCTGTATGTCAAATTTGATGACTTAATTCCTTATTTAGGTCCACTTTTCCAACTTTAGGCTTATTCAATTATCTTTTTTTTGAGCCTAATCTACCTTAGACCTTAAAAATCCATACTACACTACTAGTATGAACCTTAAAAACAATGTTTTAATTATATCACCTAAATATAGTTAGATCACCAAAAATTGTTTTTTTTAATCATTAGAATGCAAGATATAGTAGAAACCCTAATTTAAGAGTTTTGAGGCTCTGTCTTAGGCCGAGATCAAACAAAAATCAAATGAAAACATATAAAGGGTTTTAAAAGAACTTTAAAGGTTTTATAAATTTTTATTTACCTTAATAAAGTCTCCCAATCATTGTATATCTCATATCGATCCGTTGTCTTATGTTTCCACATCAAAATGCACTTGATTATGCTAAGTAGATAACTATCTACAGGTTTGTACTCCTCTATAGATAAATAACATGATTTTAAATGGAAAAAAAGACTAAAAAAAGATTAAAATAAATAAAAATAACTTACCTTATCATATCAACACTCATGATAATATATTCAAAGTCTATTTTTGTTCTTCAGAATAAACACAAAGTCCAATCTTCAAAATCAAACTATAGGAAACAAGGTTTGTCTTATAGTTGCCTGTGAAAAAAAGGGTTTATTTATGGTTTATGAATATTTTAACCTAAAAAACTATAAAACCATATTTAGGAACACATATTATAGTCTACCATGTTCATTTATTTTTCATCTAGATAAGCATAGTTTGCAAATAGAAAAACTTATACAAAAATAGGGGTCTATATATAAAAATGTTTGAACGCCAAATGATTGATTATTTTTACTTACTAATATAATCTAAAAAAACATTAAATATTATTTTAATATCACTTAAAATATTTATCTAATTCTATTTTATTGTCAATATTGAAAACACACTCTGCAACCAAGCTGAACAACTCAATAACAGGGGTCTATCACCACTTCCTTGAACATGGACATTATTTATTATATTCCTTTGAATTTTTTATCATAAAAACATGAATTATCCTTAAATAAAACTTTTAAATAATTAACAATATCAATATTTCATCAACAAAACATATACAACTAACAACAAAACTATTTCTCAAAATAGGGTATGTGTTTTCTTACAAAAATTTTAATGTCTTTTTATTCATTATTCTTGGGAATGATATCCATTTTATACCAATAAATTATAATATTAATTAAAACCCAAAAATTTACAAGCTTAATATCCAAGGTATCTACCATAACCACCTCTTGGACCTTTTCCTTCATAGGGGTCTCTTGTTACATAGCATTGTCTTGATTTTCACACAATATAAGGTATCTAGAACCATAAAAATATATTAAAGAGAATATTTATGGACCTATTACAATTCCAAAACCATTAGACACGTTTTACATATCCTAACACCTTCAAAAATGCATAGAAATCCTTCAAATAAAGTTTAACAAGACTCTAATTTTCAAAAGTATTTTTTGGCAGGAAAAGCCAATATTCAAATTTCTTGCACCTTAAGACTACCTAGACTTCACATATGAACTACTTAGTCCCTAAAATACCTAATATACACTTTATAGGCTACCTTAAGACAAAAATGAATCAAATTTGGGGTCATTATATTATGTCCCTACATCAAATATGGAATATAATTATTAATGGTGGTATTTTTGAATTTTAAATAAATGGTAGAGAAGCTAGGGACAAACTATAAAAATCATCCTTATCCTTGTTATATTTAAAGTTTTAATAAATGCAATGAAGTTAAAATAGATAAAAGTCTTTTAATAAGGCTTTCTTTAGCGAAAAATTATAGAGATTAAATATGATGTTATTTTATTCTAATTGGTTCATTACATATATTATTTGGAAGGATATGGTAATATGATAGAAAATGATTTCATGATCAAGAAAATAATACATATAATTTTTGGAAAGGTGGTACAAAGGTAGTTTTTATTACCTATTAAATAAAAAGGGTAGGCATAAATCATGTTTTCCACAAAATATTTCATCACATACATCAATATGATAGGTTGTTGTTATGCATTAATAGAAAAGAAAAAATACACATAAGTGGTGTAAATACTAGTAGAAGTAGCATACATGTTGAAATAATATGTAGATGTTAAATGAAATGATATAATAGATAATTTACCATTAAAGACAAACATTCAACATCATATTTATTTGAATCTAAAGTGATCTCTACCCAATCAAGAATCTTTTATGATAAGTCTGACATAACATGAATAATTTAATAAATAAGTTACTAAATTGGTGAGAAATGGTGTAGTAAAGGAGAACACGAGTCCATGTGTAACACTGATATTTCTAACTCCAAATAAATATTGGTATGAAATATGTACCTGGATGGTAGAGAAATCAATAAAATTACCATCAAATATAAATTTCCTCTATCTTATTTAGATTATATAATGAATGTGCTTGTAGGATCAAAACACTTTACTAAGATTGATTTAAGGAGTGGATACGATCAAATTTAGATTCTTGAAGGGCATGAATGTATAATAACATTTAATAATAAGAATGACTTATATGACTCTATGGTGATGCCATTAATATTATCTAATTCACCCATAAATTTTGTGAGGGTGATCAACACAATGCTACATGATTACATTATTAAGTTTGTGGTGGTTTATTTTGATGATATATTTATTTTAAATAAGAGTAAATAGGATCACCTAAGTAATTTAACAATTATGATAGAATTGTTAATAAAGGAGAATCTCTATGCAAATATTGAGAGGTGCATGTTTATTTAGAATAATTTTTATTTTTTGGTTTGTAATTCCAACAGATGGTGTAAGAATAAGTGAATAAAATGTAAAGGCAATTGTTGTGTTTCCTATTCAAATGAGCATCACAAAGGTAATAAGTTTCCATGGTTTATCAAAATTTTCCATAAATTTCTTTAATAAATTTAGTATTGTTTCACAAATGACAAGTTGCATGAAATGAAATGAAAAAAAATGGAAAAAGGTAGCAATAGAAAGCTTTGAATTATTGAAGAAGAAGATTACATAAAAGGATATTTTAGGATTACTAGATTTAAACAAAGTGTTTGAGGTTGATTTTGATTATTCAAATGTGGGAATTGGTATTGTGATGAGTCATTAAAGAAAAACAATAGAATATTTTAATGAGAAATTTAATGATGTAAGAAATGAATATTTTAAATATGATGTCAAATTTTATTGCATTGTACAATCATTAAAACATTGGATGCATTACCTAGTGCTTAAAGAGTTCATCTTATTAAAAAATAATGATGGTTTTAAGTATGTTAATACCCAAAATAAGTTCAATAGTAGGCATGCAAATTGGTTTTCTTTATTCCAAGGTTATACTTCTATTTTTAAGTTTAAATCAATAAATTAGAGTAAGGTAGTTGATTCTTTGAGTAGGTGAGTCATACTATTAACTACAATGGTGACTGAAGTAATTAGATTTGAAGTTGTTAATAAATTATAAAATATTGATAAAAAGTTTGGTAATATAGTTGAGTATTTTAGGAATCCATTAATAGGTTAGACAAGTGCTATTTATGATGATTTCCTTATACAAGAAACATTTATGTATTCCAGTTAGGTCTTTAAGAGACAATATTATAAGATAATTACATAGTGGTAGTTTTGATCAAAATTTTGGTAAGACTAAGATAATATATATGGTGGAGGAGAAGTAATTTTGGATAAATATGAAGAGAGGTGTTTTAAGATGTATTTTAATATTCAACATTTATTGAGTGGCTAAAGTACCTAAATAAAATATAGGGTTGTACATGCGGTTACAATTTTTAAAAGGACCATGGAATGATTTGAGTATGGATTTTGTGTTTTGATTACCAAACACATAGAGAGGTAATTATTCAATTTTTGTTTCTACAAATAGGTTTTTTTAAAATATGGTTTAATTTATTATATGTAATAAAATAAATGATACTATTAGAGTCTAAAAACTATTTTTCAAAGATGTGAGATTACATGGTGTTCCAAAATCCATGAACTCGGATAAGGAAAAAAATTCTAAGTCATTTTTGGAGTACTCTAAGGAAAAATATAGGAGGTAAGATATAATTTATTTTTAAATACCACACACAAATATATGGATAGATAGAAGTAGTGAAAAATAGATTGGAAAATTTGTTGAGGTGCATAGTTGGAGAGAATCCCAAGTAATGGGACTTGGATTTACCACAATCTCAGTTTGAATATAATAGTTTGGTGAAAATACCAAAAATACAATCACCATTTTAGATTTTTTATGGTTTTAATCCTATGGTTATTTTATATTTAATTCATTTACTAGTTGTAAAATGAGTTAGTGATGATGCAGAAGTGATGATACAAAAGCATTTGTGGAACATATGCATTAGTTGAAAGAATAAGTGAAATGAAATCTACATGAATGTAATGAAAAATATAAAGTATCATTAGATGTAAAATTAATGTCAAATGGATTTGAATAAGGATATTTTTTGATGGTGTATTTGAGAAAATTGAAAACTCCCAAAGGAACATAGAATAAGTTGAATTATAAAAAAAATTGTCCCTGTAGGATTGTGAAGAAAATTAATGACAATGCTTATGGGGTGAGTTTACCACATAATTTGGATATCTCTCAATAGTTTAATGTTTAATATTTTTATAATTTTCATGGATGTGCTAGTGAATGGGAATAATATGAAGAATTGGATTGGAAGCAATAGGTACAAATGAACAAGAAAGAAAATGTAGTGCATTTTCTAGATAAGAAGACAATGAACACAAGAAAAGGAAGTTATAACAAGTATTTGGTATACGGAGAACAACTAAAATAGGAAGACAAATATTGGATTCATAATGGTATTTGAATATAATAGATAATAATAAATGGAAGGAACATAATTATTACAACTTGTAGGATTTTAGTCATTTTAAACTAGAGGATAACGATATGAAGAGTGAACTTTTGAAGGCCATAACTTTTGAATTCTTCACTTGATTTAGATCTAGTTCATGATTAATAAAAGATAAATTAAATTTTAATGTATCTATAAACATCTCCACCATGTAGGAGATGTTTGTATATCTTTGGAGAGACACAAGACATCATCTATAGGTCTAAAATTACATTCTAGTTTTTTTAGTTATGCTAAATAGTAGAAATTATATAACTTTATAAATAGACATCAACTCAAGTTGAAACTTACAAAACATATTATATTTTGTATTTATATTATATTCTTAAAATTTAAGTCCCATCTAATCTTTCATGATGAATTTTTATTAAAAATCAATTGTCTATTTATAGCAAGTTTACTTAACTCTAGGTAGTTTTTCATTTTTTTAGAATTTTTAATTTACATGTCCACTAAAATATAGAGTTCATATTTATTTAAATTATGTTATGTAATGATTTTATTATTTCAATATGAATAAATTAATATTATGGTTTCACAAAATTTTGAGTATTATGCCTATCGATATTGTCATGGTTTGTTAGTTTTTGGATTCATCGATTGGTTTAAATACATATTTGTGCTTAAAACAGGGTCTTGCATTTGTGTTTGTGAAAAATGACCAATTTTATAGTATGATTCATTTTTTTAAATGTTTATATTTTTTAGATAAAAATTTAATGTTTAATGAATAAGTAAATTTATCATTTCAAATAAATATATTTTTATTTGTAGTAAGGCTTTTGTTTACATTGGAATTATTCTTATTATGATAAAGATGTGAGGACCTTAAAACTAGGGAATAAAATTTACATTGTTATTTTTTTAATGTTTTAATAAATTTAAGTATGATAAATCTATACAAATTTAAGGTAACATTTATATAACTTAGAATATGGTTACATGCACATTTGTTTAATCCAATAATTAGTGTGTTGATAGAATTAATTTCAAGATGAAACCTCACCAGTACATCAAAATAAGGATCATAGACTATGATGAAACAAGATTTATAAAATTTTACTCATGAGGATATCATGCCTATAGAACTAAACTATTTATTGTATTGATTCATGAAACATTTGATTGTATTGCTTGACTCTGAGAGGTAGATATTATTACAATGGAAGATTTTATTTCATTTTTTTATTTATTTCTAATTTAAAATAATTATTTATACATATCTATATTTTTAAAAAAATTATATTAATATTATATAATGTTATTTTTTACAATAATTAAGTTTAATATTTAAAAAATATATATAATGTGTTCAAAGTGCTTTTTCCTATAGCTCAAAAGAGGGGCAATACCTGTCTATTTTAACATTTTTTAAAATCATTTTGAAATAGGGAAGTAAAATAGCAAGTTACTATGACCAGTAGTGTTATAAAAAAACATATAATATATTTCAAGAATATATAAATACATGTTTTTGTAAGTACATAGAAAAAACATGAATAGGGCATGACAAACTATCTATCCTTAGTGGAGTTGGAAACCATCATTGGAGGTCCTTTTGTGTGAGCTTCTTCTCTTATGATTAACTTTTTTTTAGAAAATATATAAGATTAGAATATGATTTATCACCTAGAATACCCAACATATTATAGATAGAACTAATCTTATGGTTTTGGTTGATGTTGTCCATTGGAAAGGTGTTTAGAAGAACCAATAATTAATCTAACCTGGTATCCACTATGTTTCCAATGTGCTCCATGTCCTTGTGAATTATGAATGAGTTAATGGCAAAAAAAGAAGACCATTTGGATGCCCATGAGATGTGTGACTTTGAGAGAATCCAACTAGGGGTTGGATTGTCTTGAATCTTCCATGTTTCAGATGTCAGAGTCAACAAAGGCAGCATAACCACCCCCACCCAACCTGGATGACAATTATGCATACAATAAATTCATGGCCATCTAGTTTAGAATTTTCTCATTCTTAAACCCATTAGTAAGAGTCATCTACAAAAAATTTAGATCTTCCTTTCTAGTGAACCTTTTTTTTAATTTAGTATATTTCAAGAACCCAATAGATTTGGCAACTATAAATCATTAACCAGACCCAAAAATGAGTTATGTACATCATCTAGGGAGTATTTGTGAGTCAAATTATGGTTCATATACTTAACAATTTTGATCATCGTGTCCTTGAGGGAGATTTGTCTAGTTAACTTAGATGACCTAAGATACTCAGAGGGATTTCCTTTTCACTAGTCCTTCTCCACTTTACAAAAACATAATTCACATAAAGCTCAATATAGTCTCAACATAATTTACTATATGGTTTACCAACAAAGAGAGACATTCAAAATCATATTGATTTGATTCTTGGATCAGCTCTACTCAAACAAGCATCTTATAGGATGAGTCCAATAGAACATGTAGAATTGAATAAACATGTTAGTGAATTGGTAAGAAATGATATAGTAAGGGAGACAATGAATCCATGTACAATTTTGTTTTTTTTTATAATTCCAAACAAATATGGGCTATGGATGATGTTTGCCTACAGTATATCAATTAATAAAATAACTATCAAATACATATATCATATACCTTGTTTAGATTATATGATGGATGTGCTTAGATGAGAAAAATAATTTACTAACATTAATCTATGGACCGGATACTATTAGGTTTAGATTAATTAAGGAGATAAATGGAAACCAACATTCAAGACAAGGGATGGCTTATATGAGTAGATGATGATGTCATTCCGATTATCTAATACACCCAACATTTTTATAAGGGAGATAGACACAATGATATGAGATTACATTGAAACTTTTATCATGGTTTATTTTAATTAATTTTTGATATTCAATGATAGTAAATAAGATAACTTAAGGAATTTGAGAATGGTATTATAATTTGTTTAGAAAGGAGAAGTTTTATGTAAATATGAAGAAGTGTAATTTTATGCATAATATTTTGGTATTTTGGGGGTTTGTAATTTCAACACGTGGTGTAAGAATGGATAAAAAGGGTAAAAGAAAGTGTTGAGTGGCCTATTTCAAAGATCATCACATATGTACATAGTTTCCATTGTTTAAAAACTTTTTAGACAAACTAATAATTATTAATTTTAGTAGCATTATTGCAATAATAATACATTTCATGGGGGGAAAATAATTAGTTTTTATAAAGGAAACAACATAAGGATTTCAGTTTTTGAAGTAGAATATTATGGAATACTCTATTTTAACATTACCATGTTTTAACAAAGTGTTTAAGGTCGACTATGTTGCTTCGTATGCAATAATTTGTGTTGTGTTGAGTTAAGAGTGAAGGCCAATAGAATATTCAAGTGAGAAATTAAATGAGGTAAGAAATAATTATTCTAAATATGATGTAAAATATTATTCCATTATACAATCATTAGGATATTGAAACCTTTACTCCGTGTCTAAGGAGTTTACCCTATTTCCAAATAACAGGGATTTGAATTATGTGAACACTAAAAATAGATAAAATAGTAGGCATATAGAGTGGGTGTCTTTATTTCATGGATATACTTTTGTTTTGAAGAATAAATCATGAATGAAAAAAATAAGGTAGTTAATGCTTTGAGTGGGAGAGTGGCACCATTAACTAGTATGGTGAGTGAAGTATTTAGATTTTGAGTTGTTAAGGAATTATATGATATTAATCCTAGTTATGGAAAGATATTTTAGCAAAACAAGAATCCATTAATATGTGATACAATAACTATTACTGATGAATACCCTCTACAGGTTAATTGTCTCTTCAAGGCAAAATAATTATGTATTTCAATTGTGTCTCTAAGAAACAATATTATAAGAGAGATGCATAGTGGTGGTTTGGGTGGATGCTTTGATAAGACTAAATTAATAGCTGTTTTAGAGGATAAGTTATTTTGGACAAATATGAAGATGTATGTGACAAAGTATGTTTCAACCTGAAGATATGCCAAGTGGCTAAAGTCCAAGGTTATCAATGTCATTACCAGCTCCAAGAAGACCATAGACAGATTTGAGTACAGATTTTATATTAGGTTTGATAAACACATGAAGAGGAAATGATTCAATTTTTCCTATTGTAGACAAGTTTTATAAGATGATTCATTTTATTGCATATAATAAAACAAATGATACTACTCGAGTAGCAAAATTACTTCTCCAAGATGTTGAGAGATTACATGGTGTTATAAAAACAATTAATTTAAATAGGGATACAAACTTTATAATTCATTATTGGAGGAATCTATGGAGGAAATTGGGAAATAAACTAAAATTTAATGGTGAATTCCACCCACAAACATATGCACAAATATAAGTATTACACAAGATCTTGGAAAATTTGTTAAGATGCACAGTTGGAGAGAACCATATTCAATATGAGTTGGATTTACCACAAGCTGAGTTTACATATAATAGTTAAATGAATAGATCAATAGGAAACAAAAAATATCATATTTTTTATAACAAAAATATTAACAATATTTAAGATTTGGTGCAATTTCAAATTATATAATTAGTTAGTGATGATGCATAATAATTTTTAGAGAACATTCAATAATTTTAAGAAAAATTAATAAGAAATCTACAAGAAATGAATGAATTATATAAATAATAAGTAAATGTAAAAAAAATGTTAAAGGTATTGTAAGAAGTATATTTGGTGACTGTGTATTAAAGAAAAGATATATTTCCAAAATAAACATGCAAAAAGTTGAAGTACAAAAAAATTAGTATGTGTAGAATTGTGAAGAAATTCAATGATAATGCTTATGAATTTAGTTTACACATAATTTTTATAACTCTTAAGTATTTAATGTTTCATATTTATATGTTCATAATTGATAATATGGTGAAGGTGAACTATCTGAATAAGTGGATTCAACATAACAAGCAACAAAGAAGAATAAGGAAATGATAGTCCAGATTCTGGATAAGAAGATAATGAACACAAGAAAAGGAGGTTATAATAGGTGTTTCGCATAGTGGGAAGGAATCAAATATTAATAAAAAAACATGTATTTTTGAATGTGATTTGAAAAAATTGACAAGAATAAATAACAAGAGTATAATCAGGACAATTCACAAGAGCTAAATTATCTTTAACTAGAGGAGAATGATGCGGAGGCCTATTTTGTAGAGGCCATAAATTTAGATATTTATGTCTATTTGAGATATTTTTCATACAAAATTTAAAGTATAATTTTTTTTTATTATGTCCAAATCATGTAAATCCATTTAGATCAATTTTAATAACTTTTTCAATGCCATACATGACCATCTAAAGGTCTGAAAATGCATTTTTCAAGATTTTTCAATTTAAAAAAAAAATTGTAATAGAACATTGAATTGATCTTAAATTAACCCATTATGTTAATTTTAGTGTTTATAGGATACATTTATATTTTTAGGGCCTTCATATCTTACAATCAATACTTACTTAAATTTGCTATTGGCCATCTATGGGCATATAAAATGCATTTTAATATGCTTTTCAGGATTTTTCCAAAAATGATAACTTGAGTTTAAATTCCTAGATTAGGTTAATTTAAGTTTTTAGAGGATACAAATATTCTAGGCCCATTTGATCATACATGTAAAACTTATTAAAAGTATAAATTGACCATCTAAGGATCCAATTTTACATTTTATTATATTTTTAAGATTTTTCCATTTTCATAAATATAATATGATTATAATTAGATAAAAACTTGAGTTCAAATTCATCCATTATTTTAATTTTAGTGTTTAAAGTATATGTGGATATTTTTATGCCCATTCTCCCTTGCATGCAAAACATACTAAAAATTGTTGTTGAAAATTTTTATAGAAGAGGAAAGTTACTAATAATATAATTTGATAAATTAACATGGGTAAGTTATTTTCGGTAGTTTTTGATTTATTTACTCTTATTAATTATGCATGCCAACTCCAAATTCTAATTTACATTTATTTAAAGACTCGTATTTAATGCTTTGTTCAATCAAGGAGAATCACTAAAGATTATTGTTTCATGAAATTTCAAGTATTGTGCATATTGAGGTTTTTTTGATTTGATTGTTTATATGATTCATCATCAATATATTATTGATTATTAAGTTTTAAAAAAAATAATGGTGATTATTTTAGGCAACCTTTTCCTGACTTGAAGAACTCTTAAATCATGTTCAAAGCTATAGTAAGTGCACATAAGAAACATACCTAAAAAAATGAATTATTTTTTTGATACACATCACATTTGAAAATTCATATAGAATATTCCATAGTCATTAAAAAGTTAATAAAAAAAATAAAACTTCTCATAATTGGGTGATGCTGAAAATGAGTCGAAACATCCAAAGGCCATAAGTTTTAAACCTTAGTTCATCTAAGCTTTCCTTCACGCCAAAATGAATTTACTCAAAAATTACTAGATAACATAACTATCCTTTTTAAGTTATGCAAATTTTCTATGTTTTTCATAGACCATACATGATCATCAAAGGGTCCAAAAAATGCATTTTAGTATTTTCTCAGTGTTTTTCTATTTTGAATTTTTTTTACCAAATGTGAACTTTTGTTGAAAATCATTTGATATGTTGATTTTAGTTTTTATACTATTTTTGGATATTTTTAGGGCTATGAATGTTTTCATGTGAAACTTACTATAAATAACCTTTGTTAAAAATAAAAGGTCAAGTTTTATAATTTTTAGAGTTTCAAATTTCACGTGTAAAATCTAATTATGGGTTAAGGTTTATTTATGCATGGTTTTTAATTATTTCAGTTATTAAATATGGATAAATATAGGTTATTGTTTCATAAGTATTGTGCCTATTGAATTCTTTGGTTTGATAGTATTCGGGTTCATTATTTGGATTTAGAGCAAGTTTGAATCTTGGAGGTGTAGAAGATGATGAAAGGATTGCTCAAATAAACATGAGTATTCAAGATATGTGGATTCAAGTAAAATAATTAACTTAAATTATTTTAAATCAAAGATAAAATATATTTGAAGATGAAGTAGAGGAAGACACATGTCATGACAAAGAAATTCAGGAAAATTAGGAACAACAGGAACAAATACCATCAATATAATAGGTGATGGTTAGATGTTTGGATGGAATGAATGGAAGAACTAAGTTTTATGTTATATATTATGGAATATGATTAAAACAAAAGGATTTGATACAATAGATGAATAACATGAAGAATTTCTTGTAATGGAGAACCTTGAGAGAAGATAGGAAGGTGAAGTTTGCATATACTAAATGGAAGGATCATGCAATGTTTTGGTGGAATTACATGTATAAATAAAGATAAATAAAATGTAAAGAGAAGATCAATTCATGGAAAAATATGTATAAGAAGCTAAAGGATAAATTTATTCTTATGGATTCTACACAAACCCTATACAAAAGATTCCAAAATTTAAGGCAAAATGATCACAATATAAAAGAGTATACAAATGAATTTTACAAGATTTACATGTAAATTAGATAATGATTAAATATAATAAAATATGGATGCAATGTGTGTAAATGGTTTTAAGTATTATATTCAATATTAATTAAGCATGCATAGAGTACTTTACATGGAGGATACTTATCAATTAGCTTTTAAGGGGGAATAAAAATGAAATAAACATAATTTGAGGAGAAAATATATTTGTCTATGATTAGGACAATAACCTCCAACAGGGGGATGTGGTGGATTCAATAAAAAAAGAGGTGGGTTTAATACCACTAAAGGAGAATCATCACAAGATGTATAAAGATAAGAAGATATTAGATAAGGGTTTCAATTCCAACAAAGATGAAGAGGATTTCAAAGAGAATGAGGCTATAGTGGTGATAGAGGATGGTTTCCAAATCAATGTATATATTATTTTGTTACAGATTTTTAAAATAAGGACATTAAATGTTTTATTGTCCACACTACAAAGATCAATAAAGTAGGTAAGATGATGTATAAATATCATAATGTGATCTAATTCAATAATATAAATATGTACTTGGTCATGATTTAGAAATCCTTAAGAGTATTTTAGGATTCAATAGGAAGTTTTATCTAGTATTCAAGTGTGTTATAAAGTTCAATCTAGCATAACATGGAGTTTCCCTTCAAAATTTGAAATTTTGAATAAATTATGAAGGTTTACAAGGGTTGAGCCAAGTTGTAAAAGGATTTGAACCTTAGATATTATTCATAATAAAAATAATTGTATGTTGAAAATTTATTTAATTAATTTTAAATTTAATTGTAACCTTAAGTCATATCTATAAGTCTTGGCTACATTGGAGAAGGATAAAGTAAGTAAGTTTGTTATAAATAAGGGGGTGGGTGAGAGAATATTAGGTTTATTTCAATACCAAGTCAAATAAAAGCCCATTTTCATTAATATATGAGTTTTAAAAAGTAAACAATTCATTATAATGTTGAATAGGAGGAATAAAGATTATTTGAGTGGCATAAGAGGAATAAAAAAGGCCTAGGCATGTGTTTTGTAAATAAAGGTTGTTTTTTATCGATAAATGGAGTGTGTTTGGATTTGAAGGAATTATTTATGGATATAAGTTAATTTTATTGTATTTTAGTTCTTATTATACATTTTCATAAAGATACTAAGATTATTTTTAATTACTAAGGTATAGAAAAGATTTTTTTTGTTGATAGTGTGCCTAGAAATAGAGTTTTGAATAGAAGGAAACTCATTTTTATTGTGATAAAAGGAGTCATGCAAGTGATATTTGATGTTTTTTTCTTGTTCTCATATATATAAATAGTATAAAACTTAATTTAATATAAGGTAGCACCTGATTTGAAGTTTTAATGGATGGCATCTATAAAAAACTATGATTTTATACACTCATAGTCGTAATAGTCATTTGAAGTATGTATATAAAGTTGAATGAATAAAAATTAAGGATTTTAATTGTTTATTGATTATTATAATATTATCCCACAACTATTATAACAATATAAATTTTCCCAGTCTTCATGAACTATCCTTTATTAACTCTCAGTTTCTACAAACCCTATAACAGGATTTTTTATGTAAATTAATTCACAATTTCAATTTAAACTAATAAAATATCTCTAAAAATTAAGATAATATGAATTAAGGTATTTATGAGCCACTTAAAGTGATATTTTTTTGTGAGATACTTTTATATAGAGAGAAAGAGATGATGTGTATTGAAAATCCTTTAGGTTGTCATTAGGAAACCTCAAAAATAGTATAAAGTCAATTATTTCAATTTATTCTTAGTTCTAAATCTGGTATAAAGGATTTTCAACATGGTATGATAATTTTATAACTATTTATTGATTTTATTGATCCTAATCCTAGTGTAAATGTAAAATTAGCCTACATAGACCTATACAATATAATTATTACATGATGAATATTTTGAAGAAGCCAATAAGTTCATTGGTTTATAACAATTTAAATTATTCTATAATATTTTAATATTTCACTATAAATTTTTTTGATGAATAACATCTTTTCAAAAATCAAGACAAACCCATATAAAGTACTATAACAGAACTTATATAGCAATAAATTTTACAACACACGCTTGATCATGTTGTTAGAACTATCTCTTAGGGTTGTGAATTGATTAAGTGTATATAATAGATTGTTAAAAGACAATATAATAATTCATTAAAATGGATATTAATGATAAATAAAAACAATATCATCTTTCTTAATATCTAGAAGGTTTATATACAAACCATTTTCAGAATAAATAATAGTTACTAGTCAATGTGATTGACTAATTCATGAATTAAACTTGTAAAAGGTATAATGTCATTGCATTATATATATAGACACACACACACACACACACACACACACACACACACACACACACACACACACACACACACACACACACACACACACACAACATGTATTTTGAAAGGATTAAAGTTAATAAAATAGTATTGAATGTGGAAGGTTGTATTACCAAAGTTCAAATAGTTGTCTTAATTAAAGTTAAATACTATTCAAAAGTTTCAGGTAGGTCTACTTGAAGATGGTATGAAATACATTCCTATTATCATAAATTTATAGAAACCAAGGTATCCATGGAGTAATGGGACTCAAAGTCAATTAAATCCAACGTAGTGATCTATTGATCTTATAGAAGGGTCTTATATTAGGAACCTTGAATTAATATCTTATTAGATACTATAAAATTAGTAGACAAAGAATAAGATCATTTAAGAGATTGATAGGATAAAAAGATTGGGAATTAAAATAATATTTGTTACAAAATTTCAAGCCTAGTATCTTAGATCATATGCTAAATAAAACACAAAATAAAGCTAGTAAAGGTTTGAATTATCAATATTGAATCATTAAAAATAAGAGACATAAATGAGTTCATTGGTATTTCAAGCCCAATAATATAATATATTCATTTGTTTAAGAATACAAATACCAAAATAAAAATTATTGGATGGTAATTTAAGACAATAAACAAATGTATATCATAGGATAGGTTTTGACAAGTTAAAGACTATCATCAATTTTTGTATCAGATCTTGGAAAAGATCTTAAATAGTTATCTATTTGTGTATATAGGTTGTATATTATAGGTTTAAAATTGAAAATATTGGAAAATATTGATAGATATTGTTAAGAGAGAGAGGCAAGAAGGTTGAAGTGATTAATTGGAAATCCCTATAACCTAGTGAGGTTTAATATGATCAAGCAAGAAGCTCAAGAGAGAAAAAAGTCGAAGGAAAGGAATTTATACAATACAAAAATGCTAATAAATAAGAATTAATTCTAGGTGAGGTATTGAGAAGACATCAGGGTGAAATATACTTGTTGAGAGAGAGAAGATAGTGAAAGGCTTAGGGAAAGATAAATGATAGAAGAATATGGAGAGAGAAGAGGTTAATAAAAGAGAGTTAGAGATAGAAATGAGAATAAATATAAATGAGATGAAGGTAATCTTGGAAAGTATAATAGAATTTTAGAAGAAGTTGAGACAAAACTTCTTTATAAGATTCATAAAGACAATACATTGTCCTCTCATAAAGGTCATGAAAAATAAGAGAAGGAAGCAATAATCTAGCTAAATGAGAAAATAACTAAGGACACTAGAAAAATATCTTAAAGTAGAAAACAAAGTGGCAAACAAGCCTCAAATTTTTATATTAGATGATTTATTTTCATGTGTGTATACAGGTAAAAGGATGAATGAAGGAGAAGCCCACTTTGATGGTTTAAATTTTGAAAAGACTATAGAAAATAAGGTGTTGGTTACTGAAGAGAAGCATGAACAACATGATTGTATATAAGACCAAGTGAAAATTCATGAAGAAGTAGAATTATTTTATACATAGCGAGGATAAATGTATGGTGATGAAGGTGGAGCACTTGAATAATCTCAATGGCCTCAAAGTTTCATCTCTAACATTTTTTTGATGATGAAAATGCAAATATTCAAGAAGATGAAGATGATATTTTTTACAAGGAGGCAAGTGAACTAATGGATATAATCCTAGATGGAAAGAGTGAGATTGATACACGCCATAAAGTGCTTGATATGTAGGAAAGGATATGTGAAGTGATAAAATAAGAGTATAAATATGAAACACATATTGAAGTTCTTACAGAACATGTATTGCAACAAGAAGAGTATCTCAATTAGCACACGTTAAATAGAAATCAATTGTTAATCAAGATATGATAGAGTATACTGAAAAAGAGGAGATAATGTGGTATCAAGTCATGCAAGGATAATAAAACTTAAACCTTATAGGATATGATGAAGACATCAATCAATATAAGTTATAGTTGTCAAAGATATTAATCCAAGAAGAAAATAAATAATGAGTTGACAAAAAATGGAGAGGTAATGTTGCCTCGCATTTTTTAATCTATTATATTTTTAGTTTCACATATGTAGATATGATAGATTATGCAATTAGGGAGATGAAGATCTTCCTCATGGATGATGAAGTGAAGGTTGATATAATTGGGATCATTAAGCATTAAGACAAGAAAAATATAGAACATAAATTTGTAGTTAAACATGAAATTTAAGATAATGTACTAAAATAGTTGAAAAAGAGAAAGAATAATACAACATTCCATTTCAGCGACAGCTCAAATATTTTCCCACCAGGGGAGGTTGATGTAGGAGCATCAAAGCAAGAACTATTTCAACAATGTAAATATGTACTTTGTCATGATTTTAAGAGTATTTAGATTCTTTTGACTCAATCATAAGTTTTATCTAGTATTCAAGTGTGTTCTAAAGGTCAATCTAGCTTGATTTGGAATTTCCCTCCAAAATGAAGAATTTGAACATTTGAATCAATTTTGAAGGTTTACAAGGGCTAAGCCAAGTTGTAGAAGGATTTGGACCTTGGAGCTTAGTAATAATAGGATTAATTATCTATTTAAATGGTATTTCATTCATTTTAAATGTAATTATAACCTTAAGTCATATCTAAAATTCTTGGCTATGTTGGGGAAGGATAAAGTAAGTTAGAAATAAGGGTGTAGTTGAGACAATCGTGGGTTGTTTCAATACCAAGACAAATAAAATATTATTTTAATGAATATATGAGTTTAATAAAGTAAATAAGCCAATGTAAAGTTGAATTAATGGAATAAAGTGTAGTAGAGTGGTAGAAGAGGAATAAAGAAGGTCTTCTCAACCTATGTTTTGTAAATCAAAGTTGTGTTTTGATCAATCAATCTATTCTGTTTGGATTTTAATGCATGATTTATGAATATAAGATAATTTTCACGTATTTAATCTCTTATTATACATATTCCTAAATATCCTAAGATGATTTTTGATTAATAAGATATAGAAAAGAGTTTTTTTTTGTTTATAGTATGCCTAGAAATAGTGTTTTGAATAGAAGGAAACTCATTTTTATTGTGATAAAATGAGTTATGGAAGATGTATATCTTGTTTTTATGTTTTTATAATATAGATAAATATGATATAACTTAATTTAGTATATGGTAGCACATGATTTGAAGCTCAAGTGGATGATATCTACATAAAATTCTTTTTTCTACACTCACAATCATAACAATCATTTGACATACATATAGAAAGTTTCATGGATAAAATTAAGGATTGGAATTGTTTATAGAGTCTATTAGAGTATATATAAAAATTATAATAATATAAATTGTCCCAGTCTTCATGAACTATCCTTTATTAACTTTCAGGCTCTACAAACCCTAGAATAAAGTTTCTTGTGAAAATTAAGTCATAATTTCATTTTGAACTAGTAAAATATATCTAAAATTTAAGATAATATTAATTAAGGTATTTATGATCCATTAAAAGTGATAATTTATGGTTAGATACTCTTTTAGTGAGATAAAAATATGACTGTGTATTGAAAAACCTATAGGTTGTCATTGGGAAACCTGAAAAAGAGAAAAAGTTGATTTTTTAGTTTGTTCTTAGTTAAAAATCTGGTATTAAGGTTTCTAAACATGGTATTAAAATTTTAAAACTCTTATCGAATATTTTTATAAGTTTTTATTGATTTTATTGGCCCCAATCCTAGTGTATATGCAAAATTAGCCTACACAGACCTATAAAGTATAATTATTACTAGTGAATCTTTTGAACAAACCAATAAGATCAATGGTTTATAATCATTGAAAATAATCTATAATATCATAAGATTACATTCTATAATTTTTTTAATAATAACAAAATCATTCCAAAGAGCAAGTTAAACCCAATTAATATATTGTAGCAAAACTTGTATAAAGATAAATTTGAAAACACAAGCTTGATCACATTGTTAAAATTCTATGTTAGGATTGTGAAGTTATTATGTGAAGATAATAGAGTGTTAAAATAAAATATAATAATTAATTCAAATGGCTATTGATAATAAATCACAATAATAACATCTTGCTTAGTATTTAGAAGGTTTATAGACAAAATGATTTCAAAATAAATGGTAGTTACTAGTCAATGTGATGGACTAATTGATATATTCCAATTGTAAATGGTATAATTTCATTGCATAAGATATATTATAGGTATTGTGAAATTCTTAAATTGAATAAAATAAGATTCAAAATGGAAAGTTATCTTACCAAAGTTTAAATAGTTGTCTAATTGAAAGTTACAAACTATTCAAAAGTTGCAAGCAGGTCCACTTGAAGATTGTATGAAGTAAATTTTTCTTAGCATAAATTTATGGAATTTAAGGTATCCATGGTGAAATGGGACTAAAAGTCTATTAAATCCAAGGTAAAAGTCTCTTGAGCTTATAGAAGGGTCTTATATTATGAACCTTTAATTAAGATTGTATTAGATAATATCAAAATATTTAGGAAAATGAGAAGATTATTTAAGATATTGATAGGATAAAAAAAGTGGGAATGAAAATAATATTTGTTATAAAAGTTTAATTATATTATCTTAGATCGTATGCTAAATGTAAGATAAAATAAATCTAGTAAGGCTTTGAATGATCATTTGTGAATCATTAAGAATATGACACATAAATGAGTTCATTGGTCTCATTGATGGTCTTGATTTACACCCTAACCTTGAATAGAATTATTTAGGTCCACTTTTAAAATCTATTTCAACAAGGGACTAACCCTAGGTTGTGGGTCACCTAATCTTGGATCAGACCTCTAAACAAGTATGTCTTCCTTCTGTCTCTAACACCTATACTAAACCTAAACTAGCACTTGATTGAAAAAGGTATAGAGATTAACAATAACTTATGAAAATCATGTGAAAATGAGGTGATGAACCAATTATTTGAGTAATCATACTTGCACAAGACACACTATAGAATGCATTCAAGACTACAAAAAATAACACACATAAGTATTTCACTAAAAGTGATGAACAATCTATCAATCTATCATGGGAGGGAACCTATCCACTTCCAAGCTGACCAACATACTATATTTTACACTTAGAATGAACTGTGAGGATTACCAATATAGTTCATGAAGGTGAGAAAATATAGACAAAGGTATGGAAAGCATGTATTTACTTAACCGATCAATGAACTCATAAGACACTTCAACTAAAAAATGGTGGACTACAATCTTTTATTGCATCAAATAGGCATTACAATATTATTTTGGTAGATTCTTGTCATACCAAAAAGGGGTTTCCAAGAGTTTTCAAGGATTAGAATCCTATATTTATAGAAAAGGAAGGAGGGAAAAGGGGGGTGTGCAAGTAGATAAGCATTGAATGAGGTCCAACTATTGTTGATGTATTAGTACCAACTCAAGGATGATAAGTCATGATATTATCAAGAACTAAAAAACTTTAAAGGTTTTCAAAAGAATTGAATACTCCATGATCTTTATCCAACCACCAAATCACTTTTTGGGAATCTATGCCATTTTTACTTGATCTGCTAATGAGGATAAAACCTTCATGTATTGAAACTAACATAGCCATGCTTGGTCTACTTTAGGTGGTTATAAATATCTACTTATCTTAGAAATGACCATGCTGAAGGATAAAAATCTTCCCCATACTCACATATCTACCCCTTAGAAAATATCTGAGTAATGTCTTATTATAGATGGAAAACCACTCATATTTATTGGTTTTCCTATATCTATCATATATATGAGACGGCGCTTGTCAGCTACTCAATATTATTTTGACAATGGTTGCCAACCCTTGATCAATTTCAGACCCTAAAAGGGCCTATCTCACCTTTATTGAGCTTCAATGGTAGGGTATTAATCCCAAAATATTTTCTTTGGTTTGATTGTAGACACTATTCAAGCTTGACTCCTTTGCTTTTACTTTGCCTAGGTTGAAGAATGCCTCTTCAACTTCCCTCAAAAACATTGTGGGCTTTCCCTTTGTTCATTAGATATTGACCTCTGACTTGGTTCATTGACCTTTCAAGTCTTTTTACACTATTGATCTCCTTTAGTATGAATGAGTGAGAGTCATTGATTTTTTGCCAGGGTAATGCACTCATGACACTTGTCCCCTATGCATTTGTCCTCTAGATTTTTTGACACTTTTGACCCTCTACTTACCATTGATCTGAATCCATGATTAAATTCATGTCATTGATCTACCTAGACCCACTATCATATCAATCATGACTCACTGTTGGATCATTTATACAATCAAACACTTATCATTAATCCTACTTTTTGAATCCAAATGGCTATTCCATGGGGTTTAAAATTGACATCTACATGCCTATATTTGACATCTGCATGAACTTATTTGACATCCATATGATCCTCATTGAGATATTTGAAAATAAATTGTCATTTTTCATTACTTAAATTTGACATTTGCATGCCCATCAATTGACATCCATAGGAATGTCAATAACATCTGTGTGACCATCAATCTTTGGACTGCAATGGAAAACTACTGAGCTTGAACTTTAACACTTGTGTCAACATCACTCTACTAAAATAATTCCCTTGGCATTTTTATCTAGGCCACCTTGCCTGAAAGAGTTATGTTTATGGGATTTTGTTTTAGATAAAATGTCCAAAATAATTTACACCTAGCCCCTTTCCATGGATAAAATGTCTGAAAGAATTATATCTTCAAGAAAATTGTTTAGATAATTTAACTGAAATAAATAGTACTTAGTGTTTTTTGCATCAGATAAATTTTTTATAATAAATAGTCTTCAAGAAAATTGTTGTGTAACTTTTGCTAAAATAAATAAGCCTAAGGGATCTTTGCATTGGATAAATTACTTGAAAAGTCCCCAACACTTGGTTAAAAAACCTGACACAAATTACCCAAAAAAATTTATAATTAGCCAAATAAAGGTCTAAAAAAATTACTTAGCCAAAAATAGTTAAAATACTTATGTCTACTGTCACTTAGTCAAATACCAACTAACACTTAGATCTTAAGCTTGCAAACTCTTCTCGCACTTGTAAAACTACTGTTTAACCTTTGAATGATTGGATGAACTTCGAAATCCTGTACAAACTCACCATGACCCTTGAATGCTTGGATGCCATGAAACATTTTTGGGAACCTTCTCATTCTATGTAGACATGTCCCTTAGGAAATTATAAAATACACTTTAAGTAAACATAAAGTGTTTCAAAATCTTGAAAAAACACTATCTGCTCCCTGTGACATTGGATCACTCTTCAATCAAGACCCTGCTCAGCTTCTCTATCTGAATTAGGAAAATTTGGTATGTGGGCCAAAAATGGCCAACATCTTTTAAAACTCATCTAATCATCATTCCTTCAATGCTTGAACCCATACCATATACATGACCTTTGACTCATAACAGATAACACATTTGCTCCATGATTACAAGAGACCTCTTAATTTGTAAAGACAACAAACTCTAGTAAAATAGGGAAGGAAAAAAATTAAAGTAGGGAAACTAACCTAACAAAGAAAATCTTCAAACAAATGACTTGTTTGGGACAAAATATAAACAAACTAATCTAATTAACTATGACAAAACATGATCCACCTATATGAAAAGATAAATTCATGAACTCACTCATTCTAAGATATGGTACAAGTTGTAAAGTAGGGTATTTATTGAACATGACCTTTCAGGAGGCACTCTTCTTTCCAACATTTCTCTTAACATCTCCTTAAATTATTCATGAATAACAAACCAATCACCAACAAAAACAACCTCACATTTCACTTCTTTATCTTTTCTCATATTGCTTATCATCTACAACCTTGTCATGTGAAAACTCATATATGCATTGTCATAGAGTGACCTTATCATTCTTATTAACTAATGTAAGGTCATCCATCTCTATAATAAATTTGAATATTCAACCCAAGCTACATCATGATCTTGAATAGGATCAACCTGAATGGTATCTTGATTCTTCTCAAATAGAGATTTTCAATATCATTTGTTACTTTAGTTTATACCAAATTCTAATGGATCTATTCTACATCAAGAATAACCTTCTTATTTTCAACTACAATGTCAAGTGAAGCATCAATGAGAAACTCTTCCTCATACACACTTGAAGCATCTTACTCACTCTCTCTAGTAACTTGCCTTGTAGTTGTAGCCTCTTTCTTTATCTCCCATAGAACATGCTCCTCTTGAAGAAGGGAAATGGTGGGAGGGTGATGAAATTCATTTATTTAAGAGGGAATATGATCCATGGGAGGTTCATCATGATCATATTTTTGGATCTTGGGAATAATTCAATTTTATAGAAGAGAGAAAGAGAAACTTTTGACAACCTCTACATTCTTCTCCTTCCACTTCACCATAATCTCATTAAAGTCTACAACCTCCTTGTCCTCATGGACAATTTGAGCTTGAGGTATGGGTGGTAAATAAAGGGGACCACAATAAGGTTTAGCCTCTTTAATAGGCTATTGAACTAGTAGATTTTTGAATAGGTTCTTGAATTCAACTAAGAATCTTCATTGGCACACAATGGGCTTCATCAATAATTACATGAGAATAAATAATACAAGGAGATTCGTAAGGAACACAAAAGGATTCTTGAGACAACTAGTTCAACTCAATTTATTGCCTCTCACAAGCTTCTGCTTTCTCTAATACAAAGGTACAAAATACTTGCCTCTCTTCTAGATCATTAAACACATTTTGAAACCACTCATTCATTTCTTCATACTAGGAATATGAACATACTTTTCTTGAATATGTTAGTAATTTAAACTATATCTCATCCATATTTTCTTGTAAAAAAGATTGCTCATATGCAACATCATATCCATATGGGAAAGGTGATGTTTGGTCTTGAGACTGATATGATTTATAAGGAAGCTAAGCATCATGCTCTTGATAATAAGGATCATTGGAAACATGATAAGGTTCATTATAGCTTTGAAAAAATCTTGGTAAGGCTGATTGGGATTATAGAAAGCCTCATACGGATCATGGAAAGGCTGGTAAGATCCACCATAGGGATGATAAGGAGGTATTGCATAGTGATTTTCCTCATAAATAGTGATGGAAACAACATAAGGATAGTGCAATGAAAATATACTTACTGAGAAACTTATTGGACTTTTAAAGACAATTTCTTAAACTTGGAATCATGAAATTCTTCATGAAGAACACTACTACAATTACACTTTCACCAAGACTAGATCCAATTTGATCCCATCGGGCATGCCAAATCTATTGACACTCTAGATTTACACCCTCAATGATAAGAGGATTATTCGGCTTCACTTCTCAAATATAGTTCAACATGGGACTAACCCTAGGCTTTAGGTCAGCAAATCTCATATCAGACCTCTAAAGAAGGACAAATTCCTTATGGATCTATCACCTAATACTAAACCTAAACTAGCACTTGCTTGGATAAGGGAGAGAGATTAAAATTAACTTATGAAAATTATGTGAAAATGAGGCGATGCACCAATGATTTGAAAACTCATAATTGCACAAGACACACTATAGAAGACATTTAGGCCTGTAAAAAATCACAAACATAAGTATTTCACAAAAAGGCATGAATCATCTATCAATCCAACATGAAAGGGAAACCATCCACTTCCAAACTGACCATCAAACTATATTTCAGACTTAGAATGACCTATGAATATTTTCAAAATAGTTCATGAAGGTGAGAAAATCCAAACAAAGGCAAGGAAAGCATGCATTCACTTAACCAATCAATGAAATCATAAGACATACTTCAATTGAGTTGCAAAATAGAGGAATTTAGTCTCTTATTACATCAAATAGGCATTATTATATAATTTTGGTAGAGCCTAGTCATAACAAAAGAGGGGTTTCCAAGAGTTTTTAAGGAGTATAGGCTTGTATTTATTAAGAAAAAAGTTGAGAGAAGGGGGTGTGCAAGTAGAAAATCATTGAATGAGTTCTAACTGCTCTTGATGGATTAACACCAAATCAAGGATGTTGAGTCATGATATTATCAAGAAGGAACAAACTTTAAAGATTTACAAAATAATTGAATGCTCCATGATTATTATCCAACCACTAGACCACTTCTTAAGACTCTATGCCATCATTACTTGATTTATTGTCAATAACAAAACCTTCATGTCTTAAAATAATAGATCCATGCTTAGTCTACCTTGGGGGATTATAAATATCTTCTTATCTTTAAAATGACCATACCAGTGGACAAGAAGCTTCCCCGTAATCACATAGCTTCCCCTGGGAAAATATCTAAGCAGAGTCATATTATAGATGGAAAATTAATCATATTTATTGATTTTCATATAACTATCATATCAATGAGATAGAGCTCACCATCTATTTGATCTTGTTTTGACAATGGTTTCCAACTTTTGATCAATTTTAGACCCTAAAAAGTATTATCACACCTTTGTTGAGATTTAATGATAGGGCCTTTAGCCTGAAATGTTTTCCTTGGTTTGATTCTAGAAACTATTTGAGTTTCACTCCTTCACTTTTACTTTTCTCATGTTGAAGAATGCCTTTTCAACTTCCATTAAAAATCTCATGGGATTTCCTTTTGTTCATTAGATATCAACCTCTGACATGGCTCATTGACCTGTCAACTCTTTTCAAACTATTGATCTCATTTGGTACAAATGAGCAAGAGCCATCAATTTTTAGCTAGGCTAATGCACTCATGACACTTGTCCCCTATGCATTCATCCTCTAGATTCATTGACACTTTTGATCCTTCACTAATTGTTGATCTAAATCTGCTATGAAATGCATGTTGTTGATTTTCTTGGAGCCAATATCTTATCAACCATCATTAATTATTAGATCATCTCTATGATTGAACACCAATCATTGATCCTACTTTTTGAATCCAAATGGCTATTCCATAGGTTTTAAAATTGACATTCGCCATCCTGTATTTAATGTCTATGTGAACATATTTCACAACCACATGACCATCATTGAGATATTTAAAAACCAATGGTAATTTACTATGACTTAAATTTGACATTTGTATCCTTGTAAATTGACATCCATGGGAATGTCAATGACATACACCTGACCATCAATCTTTAGACCCCAATGGATAATTCTTGAACTTGAACCTTGACACTTTATTGAATGTCACTCTACTGAAACAATTCCCGTAGCTTTTTTTATCTCGACCACCTTCCCTGAAAGAGTTATGTTTGTTGGATTTTATTTTAGACAAAATGTCTAAAATAGTTTGCACATAGCCCCTTCTAAGAAAAAAATGTTTGAAAGAATTTTGTTTTCAAGAAAATCATTCAAACAATTTTCCCAGAAGAAATAGTAATTAGTCTTTTTTGCATCAAACAAATTTTATGAAAGAAATAGTCTTCAAGAAAATTGTTTTAGAACTTTTTCTAAAAGAAATAATCTATAGGGATCATCGCCTTAGACAATTTACCCAAAAAAGTCCCAAACACTTAGTTACAAAAAATCTAACACAATTGCTCGAAACAATTTATACTTAGCCAAATAAATGTCTTAAAGAAAAGTACCTAGCCAAAAATAGTTAAAATACTTGGCTCTATTGTCACTTAGTCTAATACCAACTAACACTTAGGCTCTTCTTGGTGATGCCATTTGGATTATCTAATGATCCTAGCAAATTTATTAGGGTGATGAACATAGTGCTACAAGATTACATTCGTAATTTTATGGTGGTTTAGTTTGATAATATTTTTATCTTAAGTAAAACTAAATATGAGCATTTAAGGCATTTGAGAATGCTATTATAATTTTTAAGAAAGGAGAATATCTATAAAAATTTGAATAAGTGCTGGTTTATCAAAAATAATTTGGTGTTTTTAGGATTTGTAGTTTCATCAAATGGTGTAAGGATAGATGAAGAAAATGTAAAGGCAATTGTTGAGTGGCCTATTCTAAAGAGCATCATAGAGGTAGTAAGTTTCCATGGTTGACCAATTTTTTTAAAAAAGTTCATTAAGAATTTTTGTAGTCTTGTTGCATGAATAACATATTACATGAGAGGAAAATAATTTGTAGGGACAATAGAAGTAATCAAAAGTTTTTAGTTTTGAAAGAACAAGAATCTATAAAACATTATTTTATAATTACCATATTTTAACAAAGTGTTTGAGTTTGATTGTGATTCTTCATTTGTGGGATTGGTGTTGTGTTTCATTTGGAAGTAAAGCTAATAACATATTTTATTGAGAAATTGAAGGAGGTACGAATAAATTATTTTACATATGATGTTAAATTTTATGACATTGTAAAAACATTAAGACATTAAAGGCATTACCTGGTGCCTAAGGAGTTTATCCTATTTAATTAACATGAGGTCTTGAATTATGTAAACACTTAAAATAATATAAATAGTAGGCATGAAAAGTGGGTGTAAACATCCAATTCCTATCACTATAGTGATGTAATTGTCAATCTAAGCAAAATTCTACAACAATGCACAATTTGGGCCAAAATCACTAAAATGCACCAAATGGTTCAAAGTTATCAGGAAGAGGTGACAATTTATCATAATGTATCCCTAAATGGGGTAATGTATTTTTTTTTATCCTCTATTAAATCACTTACATTCAAATTATGACCATGTAAAATGACACTCTGGACCACTAAATTTTTCTAATTTGATAGCACATGTAACGTGCATGTATTATTTTGTGTCTATAATGCCATAACTAGGGTATTATTCCATACTCAAATCACACCTTCTTCTAAGTATACTCTAGTCAAATTATGACTTTTTAAAATGACATTTTCATCCAAAGAATTATAGAAAAATAATCAAAAGCCATTTAAACAAATTAAACTAAATCAAAAGCTTATGTGAAAATTCCATGCAAGTTATTTAAAACCTATTTATTGGAAACTCATTCCTCAAATTTGCATTATCCCATGATATCATCAATGGAGTGGCATCCATGACCTATTAATAGATAAAAGATTAGGAATAAGTTCTCTCATGCCTCATCAATGCCTTGTTCTTCCAAATATTAATGGTAATATTTATGGCTTGTCCCTACAAAACTGAATTGATTCATGGCCACACACCTTGATCTCAATATGGATGTTCATGGTTTATTCTAAACATTTTCATAAAATAAGAAATTTAGGGCCTCACTATTGATTAAAAAAATCTTTAGTTATACAAAATTACTGTGAAAAAACTGTTATAAAAAAGCTTTACCAAATTTCACAAATCAAACCAATATTATGATCCTAAGCCATTGGTTTAGTAGAAAGTGATGGAGGAGCACACTATTGATCATTAACAAAGACTCGGAGTACCAAATCCAAGGAAAAACATGTTTTTTGGTCATTATTAGAAGGAAGGACATTATTTAGAAGGTTTGGTATTATTTCTCCTTTAAATATCTCTTAGAATTCATTGGCAACATCTCATAAGGGAGTAGGCTTGATGTTTTAGTGTCGATATGCTTATTTTTAGAGGTTTTATTGATTAATGCATGGAGTAATGCATCTTTTAATCCTACTCTACATTTTCACATGCCTAGTGGGATCTGCACCTCACACAAGTCTTTATACCTTATAATTTTTCATTCAAAACCTCTTTAGATGATATTTTGTATTTCATGTTATCTCATTTTAAGTTTCTTTAGATTCTAAGGCAATCAGAAGATCAACCTATAAAATGGTGGGATCATTCTAGGAATTAGTGGGATTGACCTAAACATTTGCAAGATCACTCTATGAAATGGTGTGAACACATCCATGAATTATGGTTTTGACTTTATCCATTCTTTGTCTACCTATGTGTTTTATACAATTAATGAGATAGATCTTTGAATCGGTAGGATCACTCTATAGAATGGAAAGAATGTAATGTGGATTGGCAAGATTTTTTCTACAAATTGGTGATTTCAACCAATGAAATGGTGAGATCTCTCTAGACCAAAAACTAATAGGTGACTATTATTTTCTTTTTATCAATTTTTATCATTTTAGTGGGAACACCTTATAATTCAATGGTAATTCCCTGTTATTCAATGATATTGCCCTATCAATTAGTGAGATCATAAACTAGTGTTTCCTTTGCTCTATATCTCAGTGAGATTGATCTATAGAATGATGGGAATGCACTATGGAATGATGAGATCGCTTTGTGGAATGGAAATATTGACCTACACATGAAAACAAACACATAAAATAATAAGATATAATTTTTTCTAATAGTTTAACACCATGATTTTAGACTTCTAACATCCTTTTTACAGGATTTAAGAAATTTAGTCTCCATTTCTTAAACAAAGAAAAGGCAAAAATTCATTACACACTTCATTCTGGTGATCAAAAATAACTCTCACAATTAACTAAATACTCTTAATGGTTTTATTTTTATGCTTGTTTATTGAAGTGTTTGATTTTAACAAAATGAGTATTGTGCATATGCTCTCTCCCTGTCCCCTTTAGGTAGCTTTAGTGACAAAAGACCTCATTCTTTCCATTTGGTTCCTTGTCTAAATGTGTGAAAATAAATTCACTAGGTCCCTCCTCAAATCCATATAGTTTGGGTGATCCTAAAATGACCATAATGTTTTTTCACTTATCTTTATTTTTATGCACTTTGGCTTGTGAGATAGAGTTCATCACTTCCTCATAGGTTCTTTAGGGAAGCATTGACGTAAGAATTTGGCTTCCAACATCATTTCAACCCCACTCCATGGTAGGGTATATAAATTTATGTTGACCTATTGCGACACTTATTTTGAGTTGTTAAAACAAGCTCCATTTGTGTTTATTAGCCTTGGACTGAAGGGGCAACTTGGACATCACACTATATTGAGAAATTGATGGATGTAGTGGTTGTGAAAAGGACAAGACCTTTCACAACAAGTCAGTTGACATGGATCTAACTCACATGATAATCTCTAGTGTTATCCAAACTTAGGATGATCTAGACATGTGAAAATTTAGTTTTAGATAAACCCCACTTGTGGACATAATGTTGATGCAGGGCGAGTAGTCAAAAGTTCCATGTCACATACAAACTATTGAAATAATAAGGGGCCTAAAACCCTACTTTTCATGCACTTTTACTTTTTATTTATCAATTAAAATCCTTATAAGAGCACATATATAGATAGAAATTGATTGTATCATACAACCTTTTCAATTTTAGGATTTAGGATGTTGCACTTAGGTGTGGCTATCATTTTATAATTTACTTACTTATTATTGATGAGTCTAAAACTAATTGTATGAAAACCAAAACACCTCAAGAAACCAAAAACTTTATCATACACCATTTTATTTGAATAAAGAGGTGTACACTGACCCAATTAAAATCACTTTTTGCCTTATTCAAATCATCATTCATAATATTGTATTTCTACTTTCTGAACAACATTGTTATTCTATCCATTTGTGTAAGTTCTCAAAGTCTCAAAGTCCTTCTTTTCTATATAAATTTTAAATCTCACCTTTCTATGTTCTAATCTAAGATGTTATCATTTTACCTTTTGAATAAGGTTCGAGTAACTTGGGTATGATTTCGTACTTGGATTGAAGGTCATTACCTAGACTCATCATTATTTTATTCTCATTGTAGACTTATATTATCTTGAATTCGCTCATGCTCTAAGTACCTAAACCATTTTACATATTTTTGTCATGTGTCACCATTGTACTGCCCATTTATTTTTGGACATATACTTAGGAGTTCTTGTGTTAAATCATGTTTTTAACTTATTAGTTCACATTTCTATCTTCCTAATTAGAAAGACCTAATTTTCTAGTCTCACCTCCTTGTAGTTGTACCTTTTTTTATTGTATTGATGCATCTTTGACCTAATTTTATTGTGTTATATTGTAATTTAGGTTCTAATGTTACTTTACACTCTTCTAATTTGATGATTTCAACCCACCAAGGTTGAGTAAATTTATAACCACTTTATTCTAATTATGTGGTACTACATAAATTATTTTATTATAGTCTCATTTTACCTTGTCATTTGTTTGAAGAAATCTAAACACTCTTTTTAAACATCTTCAAAACACATTTCACATCTTATCAAATGAGGAAAATAATCTTCCAAGCATGATGCAAAGGTATACTCGTAGTGGGGTCTCTTACATCCCAAGTTACAAAGAGGATCATTTTTGTGATGAATAAGAAAATCCATCATGTTTGAAGATATCCCAATAATTATAGGGTCTAATGAAAATTATAATGAACATCAACCCATATAATAAAAATATGAATCCCTTTTAAGGTTGATAGAATTAGGTGCTAGGTTACCACTATATTTCCTGATGGAATAATTTCATACACTTGTTAGGGTATAAGAACAACAACAAAAAAAACCTCTCATTAGTAGTGAAAAATCCAATATTTATTCTTCTAGAAAGGGAAAAGAAACACTCATAGAGTTTGTGCCCAATGATAAATATATTGCTACCAAGATCAATAAAATAAATCAACAGTACATAGAAAAAATTATCATTGACCTAACAGACTCTTTGGTGGTAACTTTGATCAATAAGAATGATTCTAATGATAAAGATAATGTGATATATCAAAGGCATCATACCCTAGTTGAGCCTACATCCAAAATAGATCTTGACATTTCATTTGAACAAAATAAACTTAGGGATGCTTCACGACATGTTTCACCAAACATAGAGCATACATTCTTCAATCACCAAAAGATGTTTATCCCTCCACAGAACCAGGGGATGAAAAACTCATCACATACTTGGGGTTTTGTTCAAAAAACTTTGAAAATTTCCTCCCCACCATCACATATTTTGGTAAATCAACCATAGACTCCTCAAAACTGATAGTATACTTACAATTCACAAAGGAAAATTTTAAGAAATGTTTATCAACCACATAAGAATCAATAGTTGACCTACTCAAATCAAGGAGTAAATTATAACAAAGTCACTAATAATAGGGTATATATCCATAACAAAACAATGTAACATAGGCATATGCCATGAAAAAATTAGTTATATTCCACCCACAAATGCACCAAATATGTAGGAGTATAATTCAATGAAGGAAATTGTGTCAAGACTAGAGATGGGAAACCAAGTCAAGAAATATAAGTTTGACAATATATATCCATATCCATTTGAATTAAGTATTCTCCAAGTGCACTTTCTACCTCATTTTTAGGAACATAAATTTGACAAATTCAAAGGAAAGGGAGACCCTTAAGAACATATCCAAGACTTTTTAATACCATTCTAAGAGCTTACTTATAGTAGTGTTTATATTTTTCACTTGTTTCCACATAGTTTGGTAGGGAAAGCTTTGGATTGACTCCTCAAATTACCTAAGGGATCAGTGGTATATTGGAATGATTTATAATGTTGAACGTGAGTTAATCATGGTTGACTTGTGCAAAGCAAAAAAATGAGATGGAAAAAGATTTAAAGCCTATCTATAGTGTTATAGAACATTATCTAGATGCTTTCAACATAATTTTATAGATAAAAAGATGATATTTATTTATTTTCACAACTTACACCTTGAGGTGGCTCATAATCAACTAGCTTATGCAAACACATTAAGGAAATCATAGATAAAGGTGTGTAGCTTGAGAATGTAGTTATTACTAAAGGCTTTTTCAATATTTTTTCAAAGGGTCAAACATATAATCAAACCCAAGAAATTATTCAAGTTATTGATACAAAAGACCTAAAGGGTTCAACAAAAATAAGAACATGATGGAAAATTGAGTGACAAAATCTAGACATATAGAAATGATGCAAATGGTGGGAGAGCCTATTGAGACCATTTTCCAAGAGATCATAGTAGCCAATTTGATTATGTGATCTATGCCACAGCCATTCCTTGACCATCAACCCAAAATTTATTGGTATCGATAGGATGAGTTTTTTAATTTACATCATGTTATCTGCCATGGCATTTACCTATGTGTTTAATTGAGGCATCTTATTAAGGAATTGATCTAAAGTGGTGAAATCAAAGTAAAACATGCAACATGAAAAAATAATTAGGACATTATAATTTATAAATACCCATTTCCTAAACATAATCAATATCCAATAAAAAACAATTAGAATCAAGGGCAAAACTAGTGTCAACAAGCACAAGGTCAAAACCATAATTGGGATCATAATACCCATGCTAATAACTTGGGTTGTAACAACATTCCATATTTATATAATACCACCATGAGACATGTTTATGGGAATCACATTACCAACATCACCATCAAATCTCATGAACCATCTAATTCTTTTCAAATTACTGGACCCCCCATTATATAATCGATATCCTCCTTTTCAAGTTATGTCACATCAGGTTAAATCAATTCCATTACACCTTGGCTTTTGTAGGTCACTATCTCTGGACCCTCTTATTATAATTATAATGGTTCCTTACCACCCTAAAATTACAATAAATCAACTAGATGCTCATGAGTCACCATCCAAGGCCCTTTGTCTTCTTCTTCTAATCATATTGACCCCTTACCAACTCTAGATTGTGCAATCATAACTAGATGTTCTTGGGTCACACTAAAGGACCCTTTGCTCTCTTCTAATAGTAAACCATACTTGAACACTATATCTTCAAATCTAAAACTAAACACTATACCAGTCAAGGTTAAACCCTCTAATATTTCTATTAAAAAGATGTATAGTATCTAAGACCAACTAATTAAAACCCCTGTGCAAATTTTTAACTTAGATATTTTGCATACGTCAAAAGTCCACAAAAAAAAAATTGAATGACTTCCTTAAATAATCCAATTTTCCCTAGGACATTGACCCTAAACAATTTTAAACAATTATAGGGCATTTATCTCCTTTCCAACAAGTCATATTTGATTAGAGAGATATGTCTACTCTTGGTCCTAACCATAACAACCCCTTATATATTGAGGTCATTATTGAGAATCATAAGATCAAGTAAGATTATTATTGATAATGGTCTAGGGATAGACATAGTGTTTCTCAAGTTAGTACCAATATTTTGTTATACTACTAGGTACATCCATCTAGAGACAATCAAGATCAAGACATATGACAACACCTAGATGGAATATTTCAAAACTATCTATTTGCCCATCATTATTGGGTCTATATCCCATAATACTTTGTGAAATATTATGGATATTGAATTGTCATATAGTATACTTATTTGTCATTATTATATCCATGAAGTACAAGATACCCCATCCACCTTACACCAATACCTCAAGTTCACTCATGATGGAATTTAAGTCAACATTTTTGTCGATCTATAACCATACCAATACTACAAACATCTAGAGACTAAAATTTGCAATTATAACTATTGCCCTAGTTTTGAAATCATTTCAAAAAATAACAAAGAAATAGTTTTTCAACCACCCAAGTCTAATTATATCAATGAATGTGACCTTATTCCACTTTGGTTGATCTATTTCCTTAAACATTCGCACAAAAGGTCACTATTGAAGACACACATTTACACATAGCATCTAAAAGATGCCATTCACATTGCTAAGTTCCCTAAGTCTCTTAAGTTTATCAAAAAACCTATAACTTCCCAAATTTCTTATAGGCCCAACATGATTTGTTTAAAGAAGAAGGATACATAAAAACTTTGAATGGTATTCATACCTACTGCTTCACCAAATTAGGATTAGGAAGCTTTTATTAAAGGAGACTGGTTATATTATGATGGCATTGATAAAAAATTTAGAATCCTAATTATCCTATCCCTAATTAGAGTATGGAAAACTTTTTTTTATATAGGTAAAGGCCTTGGGCCAAGAGAACAAGGAATCCAAGAACCATTATCAAGTGGTAAACCTAATATGAGTCAATGTCTTAGATTTATAATTCCTAGGGGCGACCTCATCTATTTTGATAGTGATTATTCTAAATATACTAGCATTGAGACTCATGTCAGTGGTGTAGCATCCCCTTATAGATTTTTTGATGACATTTTAAACACAAACCTATTTGATTCTAAATCCATTATGACTATCTCATCCTATTGTTGCCTTTACCTTTGTCATCCTAACCTCATTTATTTAGACTGATAAGAGCCTATTATACCCTTAGATGAATTTTAGAATGAGGAATCTATGGTTGAGTACATGGGCCTAAGAGATGGATTTCCAATTGGCAATAATAAATAAGATTTTGACTTCTCTTTGGACTCTTCTTCCTTCTTTAGAGAACATGCAAACTTTCTTGGTCATGAAAAACATAAAACATCAAAATATTCAAGTGAAAACCTCTTTGATGTTATTATTGGTAATGGAAATAGTAGAGAAAAAGACAATACCTTGATATAAAACCTATTTCATGTTCACTTAGATGGGGAAGTTTGTTCATCTCCAAAGAACGTGAAGTGTATACCAAGTCCTAACTCTATAGCTAGTGTTAGTATCACATCTGAACAACACAAAGTGTTTGAAAATTTTGTTATTGACTTTCTATAGGTATTTTCTAGTTGTCCACTACTTGAAATAGTAGATTCAAATTAGTCTCATTATCCAAAACTTTGGGAAGAACAACTAAAGGCTAAAGCGGAAGAAGAATATCAAGATCAGACATTGCCCACTTTTCTAGATTATGGTTCTATGTTTCTCATAAAAAAACAACTAAAGTGAACCTAGGTAATTATGATAACACCAAAAAAAATTATATTGGATCCTCCCTCACTGATAAAGATAATTACCACATTATCACCATTTTAAGCGATTTTATTAATAACTTTACATGGGCTTATTCTGGAAAGATAGGTTTAGACCCTATCTTGTTTTTGCATCGACTTGTTGTCCATCCAGATGCTAAGCCAGTTAAGAAAAAAATGATAAAGATGCATTCACACATCACTCTTTTTTTAAAACAATAATTTGATAAACTATTAGGAGTTGTCTTTATCACACTAGACTATTCTGAATGGATATCAAACATAGTCCCAATAAATAAAAAGCCATAAGATATACACATTTGCACTAATTTTTGAGATATCAATAAAGCATGTCCCAAAGATGATTTTCCTCTACCCAATATCAACATGATTATTGATTATAATTATTAGTATGATATTTTTTCCCTCATGGATGGATTCTTAAGATATAATCACACAATGATAGCTCCTAAAGTCTGGCATAAAACTATGTTCACTAGACTGTGGGTATCCTTTTGTTACCAAGTCATGCATTATGTCTTAAAGAATGCTAGGTCCACCTATAATCATGCTATGGTTTTATATTTAATGACTTAATTATTTATATTATTGATGGCTATATGGATAAAATCCTATCCAAATCAAGAACACATGCTAGACATCTTGATTTTCTACAAAGAATCTTTCAGAGACTTCATGAGGGCAAAGTTTGTCTGAATCCTACAAAGTGTGTTTAGCATCACTTCAATAATTTTGTAGGGAAAATTATTTAACAAAGAGGTATTCAAGTGGATAATATTAAGGTCAAGGCCATTATATAAATGCATCCACATTCTAATCTCAAAAAACTCTACAATATGTAGGGAAAGATTCAATATATTCATAGGTTCATTTCACAACTGGTAGATAAGTACCACCCATTTACACTCCTATTTAAAAAAGGGTTAAATTTTCAATGGGATGTTTAATGTCAATTAAAAATTTTTAAGATCAAAATATCACTCTTATTGAAGTGCCACCCCTTTTGAGATTACCAACACTTGGAAAACCATTAATTCTTTATATTTGAGCCACAGAACATGCACTAGGGCACTCTTGGCCCAACATGATAAATATGGAAAGGAACATGCAATCTACTATTTGATCCACACACTTGTGTTTTATGAACATAATTATACACCTATGGATAATGCATGTTTAGTAATGGTGTTCGCTTCCCAAAAGTTATGACACTATATGCTAAATAATAAGACTTTTTTATTTCTAAAGTGGACCATCTCAAATATTTATTGTCCAAAACAACTCTCATACGTCACATGGCCAAATGGGTCATGATCTTGAGTGAATTTGATGTTGAGTAACAGAATCAAAAGGCTATCAAAGGGTAGGTCATTATAGATAAACTTGCAGAAGCTTCTATTATATATACTCAACCCCTCAGTTTTGATTTTCCAGATGATTTTATTATAATAATATAATAATTAATGTAATAACATGAATAGTGAAAGTTATAATTTTATGGATCCTTTACATACTTTAGATGCAAGACCAACATTTTGTTGGTTACACCATAAGGGGATCTAATTCCCAAATCATTTCATATTAATTTTTATTATACCAACAATATAGATGAGTATGAAATCTTTATTAAAAGACATTATCTTTCAATACAGTGGGATATCTAGTGGTTAATGGTCTATGGGGATTCTCAAATGATTATAAATCAAACCATTGATCAATATCAAACTCAAGATGAAAAAATTGTACCCTACAAGCATATTTTGGATAATCTCAAGGCTCACTTCAAATCCCTACAATTTAAACAAGAACCATGGGCCCATAATATATCTATCGATGTAATGGAAATAATTGGGGCTATGATGCAAATTGATAGTAATGCTAAAGAGTATCAATTTATCATTGAAAATATTCTACAACATGTTCATGTATTATAGATTCATAGAGGGGATGAACCATTGTTGGTCCCAATCCCCCACCTAAACTACCTTGGTTCTAAGAAATCTATAATTATTTTCATGACCAAGTTTTTATACTTGATCTTTATAATAATTTCCAAAAAATATTCCTTCATCACATAGCCCATTATGCCATCCTTAGAAACATGATTTATCATAAAATCTATGATGGAACTCTACTTCATTATTTATCTTTAGGAGAATCCAAGTTAGCACATAAGGAGGTTCATGAAGGAGTGTGTGGGAACCAAACCAAGAGTGTAGTCTTAGCCAAGAAGATCCTCAAAATAGGATAATATTGTCCCAACATAGAAATATATCCTTGTAATTATGTCAAGAGTTGTGTTACTTTCCAACAACATGGAAATGTGATACATGCACCTTCCTTACCACTCTAGCTGATCACTACACCATGGTCATTCTCTACATGGGGTCTCGATCTCATTAAGAAAATCTACCCAACCTCTTCTAATGGATACAAACATATCATCACTGCTACCAAGTATTTTAATGTGTATCAAGTCCATTCCTCTATCTTACATTATCGATACGTAGATTACCATGTTTATCCATTACCATATCATATGTCGATATGGTATCCCATCCTGTATTATATTTGATAATGGCAGATCACTTATAAACCAAGATGATAAGGCTCTTTATTCCAAATTCAAAATCCAGAAAAATAAATCCACACCATATAACCTACAAGGCAATAGTCAAGTTGATGTATCTATAAAACCATTGTTGCAATTCTAAAAAGGGAAATTCAATGACACTGGCCATAATTATCACTTGTAAATGCTTTCTACCCTCTGGGCTTATTGTACTAGTCATCAAACCCCCACAAGAGCCACTCAATACTCCCTTATTTATGTCATAGAGAATATTATCTTGATTGAGATCGAGTTGCCTTCACTATAGGTATCCTTGGAGAACATTAAATATGATAAATGTTATAGAGTTTCTAGGTTGCAAGAACTTTAATTATTTGATGGAAATCATTTGGTTACCATGGAAAAATTGAAAGAATATCAAAATAGATTATGTAGAAGATATAACAATCACATTCTCCCTTGGGAGTTTGAAATTGGTGATTTTTTCTTGAAGCAGAACAAAAAGAACGCTAATGTTTAACACAAGAAGAAAAGTTTCAACCCAATTGGTTGGGCCCATATGTTATCATAGTAAATTATGGATTGATGGCATACTGATCGAATACACCATATGGAGAAAGACTCCCTAAAACCATGAATATTTTACATCTCAAGAATCTATATGCTTGACATCCTTTTGAACCATTGTCTAAAAGAGCCCTTACTTGTGGGAAACTTATGCTGAAGTCATTTATTGTTAGGGTGTGGAGCTAAAAACTTCACCAAGGAGCATTCATTATCAGGTTTAGGTCTACACAGACACCGGCGTCGGTCAGGAGCGACCGACGTCGGTCACAGGTAGTTGCAGAGATGCCGACGTCGATAGAGGGTCGGCCAACGGTGGTCACAGACAAGCAGCAGGAACCGACGTCGGTTACCTGCGTGTCCAAAAAGCTATTTCCGTGGACAGAAGCGAGTGTTTGCATGATAAGTTTGAGTTGAAGTCTCGAGCTTGCATCTCTATTATTGGCATTACTATTTTTAGAGCCCTTGTTCAAGTGGCTTAACTGCTTATTGGGTGTACATGCTCAAGTCTCCTAATTCTATATGTAGAATTAGATCTTCTTAGCTTTGTAGTAGTTGGGTGAATTATTGTAATTCATTGTATGAGAAGAACAATATAGAATTGAATCAATCCAGGCTTGTTGGAGTTGATTGTTCTTGAGAGAGAGAGCTCTTGAGGAACATAAATCTATTGAGAGATCTATACATCTAGGAGAGGTGTGGAAGAAAGAAGCTTTCTTCAATTGTATTCCTTTTGTAAAGAGTTAGTTAATACAAGTTTTCAAGGTGTTTTCTTGTATCTCTTGTTCTTGCTATTATCATTCTAATTACTTGTCAATCTGGTTTAATTCTGCGTTTATTGCTGTCACAATTGTAATCTATTGTTGGTTTGATCCCCCAACAAGTGGTATCAGAGCCTTGGTTACAAGTTCAGAGCTTGATAATTGGTATCAAAGTTCAGGTTCACTAACAGGGGGTTCAGATCTGTGTAGTGTGTATTGATTACAGGTTCTCACAGGAGTTTCTGCAGGGATTTTTGTTTGAGTGGGAGAAGCAATGGCAGATGAAATTAAATTGAGAATGGAAAAGTTCAATGGCAAAAATTACCAACACTGGAGAATGCAGATAGAGGACTATCTGTATCAGAAAGATCTCTACTTACCGTTAGGAGGTATTGCAAAGAAGCCCAAAGACATGGAGGATGAAGAATGGGAAGTTCTTGACAGAAAGGCTTTGGGTTCTATAAGACTGAGTCTAGCATCCACCGTGATATCCAATTTATCACAGGCAAAGTCTACGGTAGAGTTGATGACTACATTAGAAAATTTGTATGAAAAACCCTCAGCTTCCAATAAGGTATATCTTATGAAGCAGTTATTTAATTTGCATATGAATGAAGGTGGATCTGTTTCCACTCATCTGAATGATTTCAATGTTATTGTGAATCAATTAAGTTAAGTGAATATAGTGTTTGATGATGAGATAAAATCTCTTTTGATATTATGTTCTTTGCCTGAAAGCTAGCATGGCTTAGTAATGGCAGTAAGTAATACTGCATCTGCATCAAATATTTTGAAAGTAGAGGATGTTGTTAGTGTTATCTTGAATGAGGAAATATGAAGGAAAAGCATAGAAGAGGCATTCAAGAATGCTTTAAGTTTTGAGAGTAGGGGAAGGCAGAAAGAGAAGAGCAAGAAAGGCAGATCAAGATCCAAATCAAAGGGGAAAGGCAGATCTAAATCCAGAAATGGCAGAAAGCCACAATGCTAGAATTGTGGAAAGATGGGGCACATAAGCAGAGATTTTTGGTCAAAGCCTAAGGAGGACAACCAGCACGAAGGAAAGGAAGAAGCCAAGATTGCAGGTATTGCACAGGATGCTTTAATTTTCTCTCTGCATAATAATATAGAATCTTGGGTATTAGATTCTGGTGCATCTTTTCATGCTACTCCTAACAGGGAATATTTCAGTGACTATATCCATGGAGATTTTGGAATAGTGTATCTAGGGGATGATGAGCCCTGTAAAATAATTGGCAAAGGTAAAGTGCAGCTGAAGATGTAGAATAGCAACACATGGGTGTTGAGAGATGTGATGCATGTTCCTAGCTTGAAGAGAAACTTGATTTCTGCAGGAAAGTTAGGAGATGAGGGTTGTACAGTAACTCTCACAGCAAAATCTTGGAAGGTGACCAAGGGTGCACTTGTTATGGCCAGAGGTAAGAGAGAAGGTACTCTCTATTTGTGTAATTGTGTTACTAACAAATCTCCTTCTATACTATCTACTTCAAATGTGGATGCTAAATTGTGGCACTCAAGGCTTGGCCACATGAGTGAGAAGGGGATGTCAATTCTTAAGTCTAAAGGTATGCTTTCATATTTAAAAGGCATAGATCTAGAGTTTTGTGAGCACTGTGTATTTGGAAAATAGAAAAGGGTTAGTTTTCTCAAAACTGGGTCTACTAAGAAGAGGCACAAGTTAGAGCTTGTTCACACAGACGTGTGGGGACCAGCTCAGGTTGCTTCCATTGGAGGATCACAGTACTATGTATCTTTCATAGATGATGCTACAAGGAAGGTATGGATCTATTGTATTAGAAGAAAATCTGATGTATTTGATACTTTTAAAGTTTGGAAAGCTATGGTTGAGAATGAAATAGGTAAAATATTAAAGTGCCTGAGATCAGACAATGGTGGTGAGTTCTGCAGTCATAAGTTCAGAGATTATTGTTACATGCATGGAATCCGTAGGCAAAGGATGGTTCCAAGGACACCTCAGCAGAATGGAATTGCTGAAAGTATGAACAGGACAATAATGGAGCGTGCAAGATGTATGAGATTGCATGCAGGTTTGCCCTTACAATTTTGGGCACAAGCTGTTGACACTGCAGTGTACCTGATTAATAGAGGACCCTCTACAGCTCTGGATGGTGGTATTCCAGAAGAGGCATGGACAGGTAAAAAGGTTGATCTCTCATATCTCAAAGTTTTTGGTTGTGAAGCCTTTGTGCATATAGATAAGGAAAATAGAAAGAAGCTTGATGCTAAGTCTATGAGATGCACGTTTATTGGCTATGGCTCAGATGATTTTGGTTACAAATTGTGGAATCTAGAAACTAACAAGGTAATCAGGAGCCATGATGTTGTTTTCAACAAAAGAGTGATGTATTGTGATCAGCTAAGGAAGTTGAATCAATCTGAGCAGAGCAATGGTGAATTGGACGAGGTGAAAGTCCAAGATGAGCTCGCGGGAAGAAGAAATAATCACTTACAGGAAAACACAGAGACCGACATCGGTAGGTTAAAAACCAGTGTCGGCAGGATAGAAATCAGTGTCGGCCATACAGAGACTGACGTCGGCCGTATAGATACTGAGGTCGATCAGGCAGAACTGACGTCGGCCAGTAACAGGTTTGCAGATGACCGAGTTCGGTCACTTTCAGAGAATTTGGGTGGACAGCGTGTTGTGGACGAGTCTCAGACACCCATCAGGAGGTCAGAAAGGGTGAGTAAGCCTCCAATTAGATATTCTCCTTCTTTATTTTATTTATTGCTAACTGATGGTGGAGAACCAGAGAGTTTTGAAGAAGCAATACAGGTGGAGTCCAAGAGTGAGTGGGAGCATGGCATGGTTGAGGAGTTGGAGTCCTTAAGAGAAAACCAAACATGGGATTTGGTTGAATTGCCAGCTGGTAAGAGAACACTTAAGAATAGATGGACCTACAGGTTGAAGGAAGGCGAGAATGGACAGATGAGATACAAGGCCAGATTAGTGGTAAAAGGATTTGCACAAAAGCCAGGTATCGACTTTGGTGAGATTTTTTCTCCTGTTGTTAAAATGACTTCAATAAGGGTTGTATTTTCTTTGGTTGCTTTTGAGGATTTACATCTTGAGCAGCTAGATGTTAAGACAGCATTTATTCATGGAGACTTGGATGAGGAAATTTATATGGAACAGCCAGAAGGATTTGAGGTCAAGGGTAAGGAGAAGTTTGTGTGCAAGTTGAAGAAAAGCTTGTATGGCCTCAAGCAAGCTCCTAGGCAATGGTACTTAAAATTTGACAGGTTTATGACTGAGCATGGCTACAGTAGGTGTCAATCAGACCATTGTGTGTATTTTAAGAGATTTTATAATGGTAGATATATTATTCTATTGTTGTATGTAGATGACATGCTGGTTGCAGGGTCTCACATGCAGGATATCTCAGAGCTTAAGGTGAAATTAGCTCAAACATTTGCTATGAAGGATTTGGGAGCAGCAAAGAAAATCCTTGGCATGAGCATTAAGAGAGACAGGAAAAATCACAGGTTGATATTGTCTCAAGAAGATTATGTGGACAAGGTGTTAAAACGGTTCAATATGCAGGATGCTAAACCGATAAGCACACCTTTGGTTGGACATTTTAAGTTGAGTAAAGAACAATGTCCTAATTCATATGATGAGGTAGAGTACATGAGTAAGGTTCCATATTCTTCCGCATTAGGGAGTTTGATGTATGCAATGGTGTGTACTAGACCAGATATTGCCCAAGCAGTGGGAGTTGTAAGTAAGTATATGGCCAATCTAGGTAAGGAACATTGGAAAGCAGTTCAGTGGATCCTTAGATATCTGAGAGGAACCAGCAGTAGGCACTTGTGCTATGGAGGTTCAGATACTTCTCTACATGGCTATATAGATTCAGATATGGTAGGTGATTTGGATGGCAGGAGGAGCACTACAGGTTATGTATTTATTGTAGGTGGAATGGCGGTTAGCTGGATATCTAAGTTGCAGAAGGTTGTTGCCTTGTCAACTACAGAAGCAGAGTATATTGCAGCCACAGAAGCTAGCAAGGAGATGATATGGATGACACGGTTCATGGATGAGCTTGGTAGGGAGCATGAGAGTTGCAGATTGTATAGTGACAGTCAGAGTGCAATCCATTTGGCTAAGAATTCAGCCTTTCATTCAAGAACAAAGCACATACAGCTAAGGTATCACTTCATACGACAGGTATTGGAAGATGGTGAGTTGAAGCTGGAGAAGATCCATACAGATAGGAATCTTGCTAATATGTTAACCAAGCCGGTTACAAAGGAGAAGTTGAATCTTCATTCAACTTCTATTGGTCTTCATGATTGAGTTGAAGATGGAGGAGCTAGAAGATGTTGCTGTACAGGTACTAGTGCAGCTGTTTATCTCCAAGTGGGAGATTGTTAGGGTGTGGAGCTAAAAAATTCACCAAGGAGCATTCATTATCAGGTTCGGGTCTACATAGACATCGGCGTCGGTTAGGAGCGACCGACGTCAGTCACAGGCAGTTGCAGAGATGCCGACGTCGACAGAGGGTCGGCCGACGGCGGTCACAGACAAGCAGCAAGAACCGATGTCGGTTACCTGCGTGTCCAGAAAGCTATTTCCGTGGACAGAAGCGAGTGTTTGCATGATAAGTTTGAGTTGAAGTCTCGAGCTTGCGTCTCTATTATTGGCATTACTATTTTTAGAGCCCTTATTCAAGTGGCTTAACTGCTTGTTGGGTGTACATGCTCAAGTCTCCTAATTCTATATGTAGAATTAGATCTTCTTAGCTTTGTAGTAGTTGGGTGAATTATTGGAATTCATTGTATGAGAAGAATAGTACAGAATTGAATCAATCCAGGCTTGTTGGAGTTGATTGTTCTTGAGAGAGAGAGCTCTTGAGGAATAGAGATCTATTGAGAGATCTATACATCTAGGAGAGGTGTGGAAGAAAGAAGCTTTCTTCAATTGTATTCCTTTTGTAAAGAGTTTGTTAATACAAGTTTTCAGGGTGTTTTCTTGTATCTCTTGTTCTTGCTATTATCATTCTAATTACTTGTCAATCTGGTTTAATTCCACGTTTATTGCTGTCACAATTGTAATCTATTGTTGGTTTGATCCCCCAGCATTTATCGCACTATTATACTATAGATTATCCAATCCTATACCATTTTTATTCTGTCTCGTTATATCCTAGACCATTCCATCTCAAACATTATTATTTTACTACCCTGGACCATTGTAACTCCAGATCATTGTACCCCTAAACCATTGGCACTTTGGATCGTTTATATTTCACTAGACTCATTTTCATCTCATTTTGGACCATTTTAACCTTGATAGTTATACACCATAACCAATTATGATCTTGATTATTATTCATAGGCATTTTGGACACACTTAGAGCCCATTCTACAAAATAGTTCATCCTAAATAGTATCTGGTATCTTCTTTTTGCAAAAAAGTGTACAGATATATGAAAACACATAGGTTTTACTTGTTGCATATTTATTTGAATTTATCCATCACTGCATATTATTCTATTATTATTTTTATATTATTTGGTAGGATTTATTTTTTATTGGAACTCCTAATCTTAGATGTGCATATCCTTGATTAGTTAGTTTCACGTGCCATTATTTATACTCATGATCCCCATTACAATCGATTTAGCTATTATTTGAACTCTTACCCATGGAAGGGCATCTCCTCAGGTAGGAAACTCCTTGTGCCTTTTGTTAATATTTAATTTCTATTAATTATCCCAAAAACATAAAAAAATAGAAGCTGATAGACAAAAAAGCAAAAACATTGCCTCGAACCTTTGTTTATTCTAAAATCATGCTCTCTCCATTTTGTGAGTTTTTATTTCATATGCTCTCATCATTTTGTGAGCCCATTTATTTATTCTTCTATGATGCACTCATGTTTATTTTATCATCAATTTTATTCTATCATATTATTGGGAGAACTACATTTTTCTTGAAGTAAATGTTGGATATTGCATCCATGGAACTATGTAGGTAGTAGTCACTTACCTCATGCAACTGGAGTCAGCTCAGCAACCCCTTCATTTTCATTTTTTTTTCCACGATTTTGTTTTGTGTTTTTTTTTTCCCTATCACTTCGGGGAAACTTTGTGTCAGTTGTTCTTGTCTCATTGTACTAATCTCATTATTTCTTAGCTTGGGGGAAACTTTGTCATAGATATTAATGCCTCTCTTACACACACATGAGCAATTTGTTCTTCATTTGCACTAACATTGTGACTAACCATTCTTTCTGCATGTTTTTTTGATTTTTTATTATTGTTTTGATGTTCTTTGTTATCTCTCCATTTATTTTTATTTGTGTTTTGTTGTTTGTTTGCTAGTTTATATTTTCATTAGGTTGTGTCTTTATCTCATTAATTAGTGTTTTATTATTATTTTGTTGTTTTTTTGTTGATTTGTTATTTTCTCTATTGTTATTTTGTTAGTCATTTTTTTATTAGTATTTTTTTCTTTATTTCTTTGTATTTTGTGGTGCCTTATTTTTCTCTTTTGTTTTACTATTTTATCTTGTTTATTATATTATTTTATTCTTTTATGTTTAATTTGTATTTGGATTATTTGTTTATTTATTTTGTTTATTTTTTAAGTACATCTTGTTAATACGCATGGATCTTGATTACTCATTTCTTGATTTCATGTCATTTAGATAATTTTTTGTTTCTTTGATTTTATACATTCTTGTTACTACTTAAATATTGATTGTTCATATCTTGATTTTAAGTTAGGTCACACTTTTGTATTATTATTTTTCTATTTGTTTTTTTTTTTTTTTTTTAAATGTAAATAGTTGTAAATCTGGTTTTGGTAAATTTTATCATTATCCTTAGTTATAAATATTCACATTTGAATAAGTCAAGTGCAAATAGAAATATAATGTTATTATGAGTTATTCATACTTATGATGCATAATTTCATAATTGACATAATAAACACTAAGTGCTCCAAATATAAAAGTTAATAAAACACCAAAGCTCATTTTTGAACACCCATACCCAATGATTAACATCATCTATATCCTAGGCCAAATTTGGAAACAAACAAGAGTCTATGCAAGACATGCATCTATTGACATACATTGTGAGTCTAATTGACTATTTATATAATTAATTTTGGATATGAATCTCTTAAATTATAATCTAGAATCTAGTGATACATGAAACAAAACAATAAAAATATGTCAACATCCATATATTAAATAAATATGTGCATTTCTTGAAACTAACATATCATAACAAGAGCAATATTAATGAAAACATCATGTGACAATTAAAGAATATTAACTATCCATGTAAAATAGTAGTGCGGTAAAAATAAATGTCATATATATCTTAAAATCATGTATATAAACATCATGAGAATATCAATACATATCATAAATATAAAAAAACAAATCTAGGATAATTAGCTCTCATCATGATCATCCTTGTTAAAACTCTATTGGAAAATCTAACCCATCCTAGATGTAGGCTCTTCTAGTGGACATGGTGCTAAAGGCCCCATGACAACTTGTTGTGCATTTGGCTACATCACTAGCTACTTTGACTCTATTCCCTATCTAGACCTAGAGGTTTGGCTAGTCTACTATGACCTTGTATACTCCCTATACGAATCCACTCTCTACTCAATAAACACTGCTACCTCATAAGCTCACCTCTAATAGTATATGTCATCATTGGCACCTACGACATCATCCTTCATATGAAAGGCATCTTCATTAAATGAAATCACATTGGCGAAGGATGTAGATGACCTGACCCCTATATTTGTTCCATGTATCTAAGAGTCATCTCTCTCCTATGTGATCCTCTCCATCTCTACTCAAACAAAATCCCACTCAACAATTTCTATTAAAAACTCCACATATCAAGTGGATAAATGGGCCTAAAACCTTGATAATTAGGACACCTATCCTTTGATATTATAAATCTCTACATCTATAGATATGATAAAACCATCTAACCTATAAATCTCTCCTTGCGTAGTAGCCAACTACATCTATAACCTAACCATAGTGATTTATAATCCTATACTCTCATATGGGTATGCATAAATCTCCCTCTAGAGAATGTTAATCAATATTTGGCCCTCTACAAATCTCCCTATGCTTGATTACCTTATTAATCCTAATCTTTATCTTGATATTGTACCTATCTTACAGGGCCCTACTTATCAAAAACATATCTCATGACCACCTGGGGCATCCCCTATATCCACATCCTAGCCATCTAGCTCAACCATGTTTACATCCTCTATAATATCCCATTTTATTTGATGATGTACCACATTTAATGGAATGTCATATGGAATGGTTGGTTGTAATGTCACCTGACCCTGTTACTATATTGGAGCTCATATGTAGTTCATCCTCATCCATAACCATATCTATCATAAGACTGGTTGTTTGGGTAATGGCCAAGTAAGTCAGATGGGTCTGACTCCTATCCACCATGTGACATAGTATTGATGACTCCTAAATATGACACTCATTTGATGTAGTCCCATTAAACATAAATCACCCTATTATAGTAAATAACTACCTCTTATCTAATCATTTCTAGACCCTACTCCATGATCTCCTTCATCACATGTGTAAAATAATGTGAACCTTATAGTACATCATACTGTTTACCAAACTATTATTTGACTCGATCTGACCTATACCTCTACATTACATAATCGCAGTTCCATATACTGTATCATGGGGTGATCATGTGCCTAATCATAAATAGGTCTTCTACCCATAGAAACTATATTCCTAAGTACAGAAACCAAATGAAGTCTCCATCTTCCATCTCATCGATAGATTGTCTATAGTACGGTAGGTCCCCCAAGTGTCCTTAATTTCCTAGTCTTGTAGGGTACCATCCCCATGTCATAATATCCTCTATTCCCCTCTGATATCTCAACCCTACTTGTTCTGCAATCACTATATGATCTCAGGCCTAGATCTATAATAATGTGTTGTGGCCTATGATGCACGCTGCCCTATTAGAAATCATATACAAGTACATGTACTATTGTTTTGAATTAATGGTCCCTAGGTGAACCATGTTATGTGATAAAATATTTGATACATCATGTTGATTAACCCTAAGGTAAATAATCACCCAATCTTGTTAGGCACTAGAAGGTTGCTAACAAGAGCTATCAAAACCACAACCTCTAGGGGAATTGTCCCCTATCCTATTCCACCCTCTAGAGGCCAATCCAAATCTTGTAATGCATCCATGTCTATGCACTTATTAATTATCTCCTAGTCCACTACCCCAAGTAGATTATTGAGTATGGTATGTTATCCCACCCCCATATAACTAATCTTAGGTCCTCGTATAGGCACTCATAGAATCTAGTGTACATCCTATATTATAATCATAGAGTCCCTAGTCATTAGATAGAAATTCAAGGTCTTGAAATGCCACCTCTTTTCTATTACTAATAAGTATGTTCTATCTTTATGGATCACTAGTAGTCATGCCAGGTCCACTACTACCAAAATGCCCATGAGCTCATTTGGTATTAGCCCCTATTGTTGGATTACTCAAGAACATCATTTTCATGATGTGATGATATCTACTCAATGTTTTAAATTGAATAGAGGGCATCATGAAAATTATATTTCTATCATATTCTTCTAATTTTGAGGCCTAGACTAATCATCTATGTCTCTATCTCTCTTCTTTTATTTTTGGGCTTATAGTAATCCCTTATGAGCCCCATTATACTTTCTTTTGGCATTGTCACCATTATTATGATTATCCAATCATTTAGTAGGATGTTCCTACTATTATATAGGGTGATCCTACTAATCATTATGATCTTGTCATTTAATAAGATTTTCTCACCAATTGGCAGGGCATTTCTACTGACCTTTTCAAGCTCATCATTCGACAGGATGAAAACCACCTAAAACCATGAGTTCACCATTATCTTGTCATTCTAGTCATTTTAACCCATGATCCTAGTGAAATCACTGATCTTGTGGTGTTTCCACCATTTTTTTGGGTGAACTCATCATTTTCCAAATTGGGAAAATGCTAGGATCACCCAATCTAACACTTCTTATGTGCAATAAATGCAATAAATGAAAAAAAAATACACAAAAAGGTGCCTATCAATGCTTCACTCCATGGTGGTCATTGGTAGTCTCTCACATTCTACCCAAGATGATGGTGGCACATGATATTGACCATTTTTCTCACCTTTATCATACAAAAAATTCATAGATCAAAAATTACCATAGCTAGGGGTTCAAATGACTTGTTTTTACCCCCATGGATCAAAATATAGTATTGTTTTCAAAATTTTCATCTACTAGGCTTATAGTTGCATCATTGTATCTTTCCTATGATATTATTTTATCCTCTATATTCAATTTTTCCTCCCACTTTCTTTTAGTTACTCTATTTTCAACCATTTTTGCTGAAATCAATGAGATTATAATTTCTTCAAATCAAGGTCTCACCTATCAATTTTTTTGTCTTCTCCTCGATGGGGGATCAAAGACCACACAAATGATTTTTGGAGCATTTCATAAATATATTTCTTCATAATTCATGTAAACTTTCAAAAAGAAAAATGTTAACAAAATTTATTTCTTTTGATTATAGTTAACTTTTCATTCTTTGAAAAGGCATGGCTTCGACCGAATGTCTCGACATGCCTTATAAAGAAAGGGGAAAATGTAGACATCCGATACCTATCACTATTATGATATAATTTTTAATTTAAGTAAAATTATATGAAAACACACAATCTAGGCCAAAATCACTAACATACGCTAACTGGTTCAAACTTGTCACATACAAGTATAGATTAAGGCTAATGTATCCCCAAATGGGGTAATGCATTTTATGTGATTATTATATTTTATTAAATCACTATTATTAAAATTCTAACCACACAAAATGACACTCTAAACCATGGAATTTTTCTAATTCAACAACAAACATCATGTACATATGTTACTTTGATTATATTCCAATCATATTCCAACTTCATAAAATGACATTTTTAAATAGGTTGATTAAAAATTCAACATATTTGTAAATAATTATAAAAAAATAATCAAAATCCAATTAAGCAAATTAAACAAAATCAAGAGCTTAAGTGAAAATTTCATGGAAGTTATTGAAAACCTATTTATTGGAAATTCATTCCTCAAATATGCATCATCCCATGACATAATCAATGGGGTGGCATCCATGAGCTATTAATGGAATAAATATTAGGATTAATCTCTCCCATTTCTAATCAATGACCCATTATTCTAAATATTAATGGGAATATGTATGACTTATCACTCCAAAATTGATTTGATTCATGGACACATCTTGATCTAAATATGGATGCTCATCATTGATTCTAAACATTTTTAAAAATCTATAAATATAGGGCCAAACCATTGATTAAAATAAAATCTTACGTTATAAAAACTTACTATGTATAAATTATTATAGAAATTTTTCACCAAAGTACACAAATCAAACAAAGATTATGAGCCTAAGCCATTAGTGCACTAGTAAGTGATGGAGTAACACTTAACTCATCATTGACGAAGACTTGGAACACCAAATTTGATGTAAGACATGAGTTTTAGACTATCTTAGGATGAAGGATGTTATTTGTAAGGTTTAGTAGTAGTCATTCTTTAAATATCTTGTAGAATTCATTAGAAACACCCCATGAGGGAGTAGGCTTGATGTTTTAGTGGTTATATGCTTCTTTATAGATATTTTATTTGATAATGCATGGAATAACACATATTTTAATCCCAATATACATTGGGTGTCTTTATTTTATGGATATAATTTTTTATTGAAGCGTAAATTAGGAAATCAGAATCACAGAGATGAATCTTTGAGAAAGAGAGTGGCATTATTAACTAGTATATTGCATGGAGTATTTGCATTTCAAGTTGTTAATAGATTATATGATGTTGATATATATTTAGAAAATATAATTGATAAATTTAGAAAACCATTAAAAAGTGATAAAGGTACTATTCATTATGAATATTTTATACAGGATGGTTATCTCTTTAAAGGGAAATAATTATGTATTCTAGCTAGGTCTCTAAAAAACAATATTATAAAAGAATTACACAGTGTTCATTTGGCTAGACATTTTGGTAAGATGAAGATCATATATTTTTTGGAGTATTTTTTTCCAAATATGAAGAGAGATGTGACAAGATATGTTTTAAGGTGAAGGATACATCTAGTGGTTAAAGAACATGCATAGAATAGAAAGTTGGACATGCCATTAATGGTTCCAAGAGGACCATGGATAGATTTGAGTATGGATTTTATGTTAAAATTACCAAAAAAAACTTATATTTCCAAAAAATTATATTAAATTATTCAAAATCAACTTAAGAAAATTAAACTAAATGAAGAGTTCAAGTGAAAATTCAATGGAAGTTATTGAAAACTTATTTATTAGAAATTCATTCCTCAAATTTGCATCAGACCATGACATCATCAATGTGGTAGCATCCATGAGCCATTTATAGAATAAATTTATGGATTAATCTCTCCCATGGCTCATCAATGACCCATTCTTATAAATATTAATGGGAATATTTATGACTTGTCCCTCAAAAATTGAATTGATTCATGGCCATGCATCTTGATGTAAATATGGATAGTCATGGTTGATTCTAATTTTTTTCAAAAAGATATAAATATAAGGCCTCACCATTTATTTAAAAAATCTTAGTTATACAAACTTTATAGAAATTATTATAGAAACACTTCACCAAATTACATAAATCAATCAAATTTTGTGAACCCAAGCCATTGGTGCACTAGTAGGTGATGGATGAACACTTTACTCATCAATGATGAAGACTTAGAACATAAAAATTTGGGGTAAAACATGATTTTGGACACTCTTGGAAGGAAGGATGTTATTTTTAAGGTTTGGTACTATTTATTATTTAAATAACTCTTATAATTCATTAGAAACACCCAATGAGGGAGTAGGCTTGATGGTTTAGTGTCTATATGCTTCTTTATATAGATTTTCTTGACTAATACATGTAATAACACATATTTTAATCCTATTATACAATGGGTGTCTTTATTTTAGGGATATTTTTTTTAATTAAAGCATAAATCAGGAAATCAAAATCAAGGAGATGAATCTTTGAGTGAGAGAGTGAAATTGTTAACTAGTATGTTACGTGAAGTAGTTGTATTTGAAATTATTAAGGAAATATATGATACTAATATATATTTAGGAAATATAATTTAGTAATTTATAAAACCATTAACAAGTGATAAAGTTACTATGCATTATGAATAATTTATATAGGATGGTGGTCTCTTCAAAGGGAAATAATTACGTATTCTAGTTGGGTCTCTAAAAGACAATATTATAAAAGAATTATATAGTGTTGATTTGGCTTGAAATTTTCATAAGATTAAGATCATATATTTTTTGGAGGAGAATCATTTTTTCCAAAGATGAAGAGAGATGTGACAAGATATGTTTCAAGGTCAAGGATATGTCTGGTGGTTAAAGAACATAGATGTAATACATAGTTGATACTAATATATATTTAGGAACCATGGACAAATTTAAGTTTGGATTTTATGTTAAGATTACAAAAAAACATAAATTTCCAAAGGATTACATAAAATTAATCCAAAGCCACATAATAAAATTAAACTAAATCAAGATATCAAGTAAAAATTCCATGGAAGTTATTGAAAACCTATTTATTGTGAATTCATTCCTCAAATCTATAACATCCCATGACATCATCAATGGGGTTGTATCCATGAGCCATTAATGGAATACTTATCAAGATTAAGCTCTCCCATCCCTCATTAATGACCCATTCTTCTAAATATTAATGGGAATATTTATGACTTGTCCATCCAAAATTGAATTGATTCATGGCTACAAATCTTGATCTAAATATGGATGGTCATGTTTGATTCTAAACATTTTTAAAAAGATATAAATATAGGGACTCACCATTTATTTAAAAAAGAGCTTCAATTATACAAACTTGCTATCTATAAATTATTATAGAAAAGCTTCACCAAATTGCACAAATCAAATAAATCTTGTGAGCCTAAGCTATTGGTGCACTAGTAAGTGATGAAGGAACACTTTAGTCATCATTGACAAAGACTTGGAGAACCAAATTTAGGTTAAAACATGTATTTTTTACACTCTTATTTTTTAAGGATGTATGTTATTTGGAAGGTTTGGTAGTATTCCTTCTTTAAATAGCTCTTAGAATTCATTAGAAACAAACCATAAAGGAGTAAGATTGATGATTTAGTGTCTATATACTTATTTGTAGAGATTTTGTTGACTAATGAATTGACTAATGAATCTTGTAATCCTAATATAAATTGGGTGTCTTTTTTTAGGGATATAATTTGTTTTTGAATCATAAATCTAGAAATCAGAATTAGGGAGATGAATCTTTGAGCAAGGGAGTGACATTATTAAGTAGTATGTTGCATGAAGTAGTTGCATTTGAAGTTGGTAAATAATTATATGATACTAATCTATATTTAGGAAATATAATTGAGTGATGTAGAAGACCATTAACAAGTAAGAAAGGTACTATTCATTATGAATATTTTATGCAAGATGGTTGTCTTTAAAGGGAAACATTTATGTATTCTAGTTGGGTCTCTAAAATATAATATTATTAGAGAATTTTAAAATGTTGATTTGGATGGACATTTTGGAAAGATGAAGATCATCTATTTGGTGGATGAGAAGTATTTTTTTCCAAATATGAAGAGAGATGTGACAAGATATGTTTTAAGGTGAAGGGTACATCTGATAGTTAAAGAACATGGATAGAATACAGAGTTGTACATTCCATTAATGGTTTGAAGAGGACCATGGATAGATATGAGTATGGATTTTATGTTAATATTACCAAACAAACATAGAGTTAATGATTTAATATTTTTGTTGTGGATAGGTTTTATATGATGGATCATTTTGTTCCATGTAAGAAAACCAATGATACAATTAGAGTTATAGAACTATTTTTATAAAATATTGTGAGATTACATGGTGTTATAAAAACCATTATATCATATAGGGACATAAAATTTATAATTAATTCTAGGAGGAATTTATCAAAGAATATTGGAACCAAGTAATAATTTAGTATTACATATAGACCCACAAATAAATGGAGAAACATAAGTTTGAAACATGATATTGGGAAATTTGTTGAGATGTATAGTCATAGAGAAGCACAAATAATGAGACTTGGATTTACCATAATATGAGTAGGAATATAATAGTTATATGAATATATAAATAAGAAAATAAACATTTCATAATATTTATGTGATAAATCCTATGGGCGTTTTATATTTGTTACTGTTAAGAATTGTACAATGAGTTAGTGATGATGCAAAAGCATTTGAAGAGCATATAAAGTGGTTGCAAGAAGAGTTGAGGAAAAAGATACAAGAAATTAATGAAAATATAAAGAAATAAAAAACATCATAATAAGGTCAAATTTACTTGAAAAACTATATTTGGTGATGGTTTATTTTAGGAATGAAATATTTCCTAAAGGAACATACAACAAGTTGAAATACAAGAAAATTGTACCATCCCATATTGTGAAGAAGATCAATGACAATGATTATGAGGTGATTTTACCATAGATTTTTTATATCTCTCTAGTGTTTAATATTTAATATTTATATCATTTAAGTGAAGGTGAAGAATATAAATAATTAAATTGGCATTAGCAGGTTCCAAACAAGAAGAAAGAAAAGATAATGTAGGTTGTTGATAAGAAGAAAAAAAACACAAGGAAAGAAATTTATTATAGATATTTGGTATAGTGAGAAGTATTAAAACATTAAGGCAATACTTGGATATTATAATTGGAGATAAATAATACTTAAAATAATAAATGGAATCAGTGCAATCAAAATAACATGTAGGAGCTGAATTATTTTCAATTAGAGGACAATGATGTGAAAAATGAGTCCAAACATATCAAATCTATAAATTTTGATCTGTATCTCTATTTTATTTATCCTTCATGCCAGAAAGATCTTATTAAATTTTTTTATGCATCCATAACCTACCCTATCTGATTATGGATGTCTCAATATTTTTCAAAGGCCATATGTGACCATTCAAGGTTTCAAAAATACATTATAGTATTTTTTGTTATTTTTATATTTTTAGCAATTATATATTTTTGTAACTAGACATAAACTTCATTTTAAATTCAATAAAAAGTTTATTTTTACCATTTAAAATATTTGTGTATATTTTTATGTTTGCACGCATATGCATGCAAAATTTATTAAAATTAGTAGCTACTAGAAATAGTAGGTCATTTTTTTAAATTTTTAGAGTTTCAAATTTTTCATGTCATTCTAATTTTGACTTTAGATTTAGTTATGAATGGTTAATAATTATTTCAATTATCCACTAGGAATAAATAATTATTATTGTCTAACAAGTAATGTGACTATTGATTTCTTTGTCTAGATAATATTTGGGTTCTTTACTATGACATTTTTAATACTCAGAATCTATCCATACATTCCATTTAAAAAATATATATTTATTTTTATCCTATTAATTTCACCTAAATTTTTATTGAAATATACTAGAAAATTACTTTAAATGAAGAGAGGAGATCTAAAATCTATCACCATATACTAAAAAAAACATCTAAAAATTTAAGCTCACACGAATCATCTTCAAATCCATATTTGCTAATTTTAAAATTTGATAGTGTTTTTCATAATGACATTTGTGCACACTAATTGTGCCATATTTTAAAATGACTATTACTTATTATGTGTAGCCAATCATTTGAGTCATTAAATTTTAGGTTGAAAATCCTACATCATGTTTTCAATAGTAATTTTAATTTATTTCATACTTCAACCTTCATTTATGCTTGAATTAATGATCCTTATTCATTGTATTTAGTTTATCCTATACAAATTATAATATAGTGGCCTTATGACTGAAATATTCATCATGAAGAAAAGAAAAAAATGTTTCATCCATTTTTTGTGTCTTCACTTGGTTTATTTAAATTCCTTAAAAATATTCTATTGTTTATGCATTTATTTATTGGATGGAAATTATTTTGTAGAAAACTTATAAAAATTACTATTGTATACATTGGTTATTCTACTAAGTAAGCATTTGAATTTTTGAAAATCATTTAAAATTTCTACAACCCATGGCATATTCATGGTTTTATTTTCAAATATAACTACTTTCATATGATAAAATTTTAGATGAATACATTCTTCATCACAACTTTGAATAATTTGATGAAAGTAAAATTTTTCATAGATATATCTCGATGATCATATTAAATTTAATGATCTTTCTATTATTAGTCATCATGACTTTGATATATATCATAAATAAAATGATAATAATATTTTAAATTCATTAAAAAATAATAATGATCTACTTTATATAACTGATTCAATCAAGATGTAAAAATTATGAATTTCATTTTTTGAATGCATTAATACATATTATTTTGAAATTGTTATGTGTCACTACAATCAACACACCACAATTATTCCACTGGATATGACTATTAAAGATAATTCTAGTACACAAAAAGCATACTCAATCAAATAAATAATACTTGTATTGATATCTCAAAAAACTCACAATAATTTGCCATTTTTTATAGATACCAATTTTAGTGGGATCCTTACACTATTCACTTCTGACTGGAGCTCCTCCTAGTCTAAGAAATAATTAGGGGCTCATATCCCTAATTCATCATCTATCACAAGTATCAGAACTGCCAACAATGGCCACAACTAGCCTAATAATGCTAATGAATGACTGTAATAGGCCTAAGAATACCATAAATGGCCACAACCATCCAAAAAATACCAAGGATTGGCCACAAGCGGCCCAAGAATAACAATGATTGATCGTAATTAGCCTCTGATACCAAACTAAGATTTGAACCTAGGTGGTGCTTGAAGAAACCAAGTTACTTTACCAACTCACCCACATCTCATCAATAATAATTTGACATTTTTATTGCTTGCACCAAAATATATTGAAAAGTTTAATATTAATCATATGAAAATTCTTTCATGTCTTTGTATACATATAAAAATAAATGAAACCATTGGAATTTAAAGGACTTGTAGTTTTACAATTATCTTTGTAATATATCAAATACATTATGGTCCATGAAATGAGTTTCATAGTGTTGAATCTATAACACATATTAATCCATGTTTTCAATAATAATTTAAAAAACATAAAAACTATTAAAAATAGAGGAGGTTAGATGAAAACTCTAGAATACAAACATCCACATATGTACTAAGAATAGTGAAAGAGATTAAAATATAAAATCACTCTATATTACACTAACAAAATATAGCATCTATATGTGTTTAACTATAAATTACTTCACTATAACATGAATCTCTAAAAAATATTATATCTCTACAAGACATAGAGATGAATTTAAGATCCATTATAACATTTCATGAGGACACAAAGGGTTATTATATATAAATTAATATATGAGTGAGAGCTTATTATTGGTTGAGTGAAAAGTTAAATCATTTCCAAATTTAATCTTAACCTTCTCACACATTTGAGGATAAATAACATTTAATATGCATACTACTTATGTCATTGACATGATATGATGTGGCAACAAAACACTATTCATCCTAGTGAGGTGTCCACAACACTATTATTGAGTAATTAGGTGACATAAATCAAATTTATCATGTGGGAAATGAAAAGATTGGTCAAAAAGAGAATCTATCACCTTTTGGAATCTTGTGATAGTCGTGAGATAAGTTTTACTATTCTTTATTGGTATCTCCTTTCCCTTTTTGAATTTCAATGAAAGATGGTGCCAAATTTTCCATGTAAACTTTGTCCTTAAAAAATCATGACCCCATGTAGATAATGTGGCATGTATTTCAAGGGGAGACAACTTTTATTTATTGAATAGTCCCCACTTGTGAATGGGTGTGTCTATTTTGGGCCCCCTTTAATCCTTTGTTGTTTTTTCCTCATATTTTTCTATATATGATTATATTCTTGGATTAGTATGATAAGATAGGTGAATATGGGATAGAAATATTGTTGAAATTTTTTAAGGATGCATCCTTGACATCCTGGCCAAGTATAGAGATTATTTAATGGCATACATTGATGGCATGGACTTATGAATTGTAGTATGTTATTGATTAATAAGAATTAATGAAGATATTTTGTGATGAATTATTTAGTTGGTTATGTAATTGATGAGATTTATGGATTTTTGAATGCATGTTATGGTTAGAGGCCACATAAATTGGTATTAGATCAATGTCAAGTGGTATTAGAACATGTTCTCATTTTTTGCGAGAGAGTGTGAAGAGAATTTGAGAAAGTAAGAATCTAGTGGAGAGTATTTTGTTGGATATATGAATTTATTTTTTATTCAAGGTATTAAGATGAAGAATGTAAAAGAGAGTAGATTATTACCAATAGATAAAGATTGGGTTAATAAGCTAAAGACATGGATAAGACTATTAGATTTGTTGCTAGAAAGAGTTGAATATTGTGAAATTGAGGAAGATTTAATGTGGGAGATGATAGAGTCCCTGAAGGCAAAAGTGGATTCATTGAGAAAAGAGATAGCTATGTGTAAGGAGAGAGAATGGAACCATGGATATTTGCATAAGAGGGATTAGAAAAGAGAAGAGAAGATGAAGGAGAAAATTACCATGGAAAACAATGTAAAAGAAGAGGCTTATGACCATCCCATTATTGAAGACATCCTTTTGTATAATGATGAAGAGAAGATAAATAAATATTTCAAACTTTTAGAGTTATATATAGAAGTAAATTTTAGCAATGTGAATTTACATGAAAATGAAGAGGAGAATAAAATAGAATTGCATTTTTCCATGGTGGAAGCATTGGAAGAAGAGGTTGTGCAAGTAAATGCACAAGAGGATATTTTTGTGGAGTTGAAGCCATGTATAGGGGATTAAATTAAATTTATGGAGGATGATAAAACAATCACGGGAGTTGTTTTGGATGGCCCATTATCAGGCCTTATTGGATTGAAGAGCATGAAGTGCATGCTGAAATTGAAAATGAATTGAAAGCTTCTTTTGAATAATCCATGGATGAAGATTTGGTTGGTGTAGACATTCTAGCCAAAAAGAATATTTTTATGAAATATAGTGCACATGTGGAGGATAAAATGAATATTTTTTTAGACATGATAGAGGACCTATAAGTGGTGTTAATGTGTGATTTTGTTAATGATATAACATATGGTTTGATTGTGGAAGAAGCAAACAAGTTGTGCTTTTGGTAGAGGTAGACAGATTAGTGGTGGGCTCAAGCTCACATTGGAAGATGAGATGCATGTTAGAGCATATTAGTGGAGGAGGTCAGTTTCATATGGGAGGTGTGTTCCCATGAGTACAATTTTGGGTGTGTGTGATCCCATGAGTTTTTTTGGTGGGTTATAGACCACATATGCATCCATTGGTATATGGATGAGATTTTGGATTAGGAGGATGGTTTTGGGGCCAATACATAGATGCTATAAGAGGAGAAGAAAGAAATGAAAATTCTCTAGGTGAACCATAATGTATTTTAAGGGGATACCAAGTTCATTATGCCTATTAACCAACAGGATGGTTCTACCACTCATGCCCTCTATGTGATCATGAGATCAAATTATCTACCTTGGATTTCTGATGTAGGAGCATAAAAGGGATCGAGCAATATTTCATCACTAAAAAATAGAGTGGTGTGCATTTTATTTATTTTTTTCAAAATAAATGATAAGGATAAAAATAGGAAAATTCAAAGGAGTTGAGTTATTTTCAACTAGAGGAGAATGATGTGGCATCAAATCACTATTCATAAAACACTATTCACTAATGATGTGGTTGATATTATTCATCTTGATGAAGTGTCCACAACACTATTATTGAGTGCTTAGGTGGAATGGGTCTAATTTCTCATGTTTTTCATGAAAAAAGTGGTCAAAAAGAGAATTCATCACCTTTTGGAAGCTTGTGATAGTGGGTAGACAAGTTCTATTATTCCTAATTGGTATTTCCTTTATCATTTTGGCTTTCCATGAAAGATGGTGCAAAATTTTCCATGTGAAATTTATCCTTAACAAATCATGACCCCATGTGGATAAGGTGGTATGGATTTCATTGGGAGACCACTTGTCTTTGTTGAATATTCCCCCCATGTGAATGGGTGGATCCATTTTGGGCCCCATTTGATCCTTTGTTGTTTTTTCCTCATATTTTTCTATATATGATTGTATTCTTCCCTTAATGGTAGGCTAGGAAATTTTGGGAGAGAAATATTATTGAAAATATTTAAGGATGTCTCCTTGGAATGTTGGCCAAGTATAGATAAAGTTTAATGGCATTTATTGATTCAATGGCATTGGGAATTATAATATGTTGTTGATTAATGACAATTAATGAAGATATTTTGTGATGAATTCTTGATTTGGTTATGAGAATCATGAGATTTATAGATTTTTCAATACATGCTATCACTAGAGAACACATTAGATAATATCAAAGCAACATCATGATACATCAAGCATTGGTAAAAACACTACCCAAGCTGGACTTCACAATAGGTGTGAACATGACCCACATCATCACCACTTAAAGATCATCTCAAGTGTTATGTTAAAAGAGAAGTATTTTTCTCATAAAAAAGGTCTTGAAAACTAGGTATGATGAGGTAAACAAGTTCAATGATAATTATAATTAATAATGAATATCATGATGTATAGGACTACAAAATTTGATGAAGCCTTCAATCAAATGAACAAAGAAAAGAAATTCGCCTAGGAATCTAGTTATGAAAACAAGAGTGACTATAGGTATGTGATATATCTAAATGAAATAAATCACATAAACCAAAGTGTTTTGGCTATGAAACCTTTATTAATGATGAAATCCCTAAAATAGTTGGAATATAAATTTTCTTGTATGAAGAAAAAAGCCTCTACATCTACTAGGAACAATCATAAGGTGCATAACATATAAAAATTGTAATTTTAGCTAGGAAAGGAAGGAAAATATTATGAATATGTTCAAAAGTTGAAATGTATTAAATATGAAGAAAATTTTTAAAAAAAAATCCTTAGTTGAGAGTGCCTAAAAATGCCACATGTTGAACATAGCAACTTAAATGTGAATAGGTATTGTGTAGAAACACACCCACACATGAAGGTATATAAGACTATAAAAACCCAATGTAAATTCATAAATTATATAAAATAAAAAAAAAATCTGAAATATCCAACCCAAAGACATATAATTAAATGAATATTAATCCCCATTGAAAACTAGGCATCACCTCTACTCAATACAAATCGGTATGGTTTAAAATTTACAAAGAAAAGCCATTTTTACAATAAAACTATATATTTTTAAAATGATACTAAATCTATGTAACAACTATTAAGAGTATTAAAAATGTGAACTTAATAATAATAACATTTAAATTAGATCTTCCCCCAAAAATCTATGGCATCTAAAATATCTAAAATACATTACCTAGCCAAGATTTTTTAAAATATACAATAAATTATGGAAAAAAATGATATAAAAATGTA